>JARJEB010017890.1:0-24675 GCA_030264535.1 Liometoxenus newtonarum | reverse complement strand
ATATATATTATATATATATATTATATATATATGAAATACGAACTTTTTCAAACGATCTTCTTATTTTTTTTGAAAATCACGATATTGTTGCTCGATAAGAAGGTCCAAACGTATGCGTTTCCGTTCTCATTTGTAAGTTGCATAAAAATTTTTTCGGTGGCTTTTGGTCCTTTATACTTGATAAATAAGAATTGCATTTTGGAGTTGTTGTTTAGTTCCTGCTTTATCGTTAATATGTGAAAACTTTGTTCTTCCGAGTACCACAAATCTATCATTTGTAAATATAAATGTGGCACGCATTTATACGTTGTATGTCTCCGTATCAAAAACTGTCTCACTAACATCACCATCAGTTTCAGGAACAAATGCGAAAACACTTTCACCTTTTCATGGACAATAAAAATGAAAGATCGTCAACGATAGAGTTGTATATTTTCTTCGTTCAAGCTTCAACTCTATTTCATAACAATATATTTTATGCAATCAATCATAGTGAACATGAACAATATTTATTTAAACAACAAACAACATTTATCTAATAGGACGATGAAAAAAGTACAAGTAATGAAAACCCCATTTCAATATTATCAACATCAGGTTGAATTAATTTTAATGACAAAGGAGCACAAACGTTCAAATATTAGAAAACCACGTACAAGTTACAGGAAATAATAAAAATTCGATTTGAAGTCTCTTGCGCTTATTGTAGTTAAAAGTTAAGTGAACTTATTCAGGTGTGAGAAGATCAGTCTGTTTTTCATTATCTAAACCAAAGCATGTAGGTACGTATTTATGTGAACCTAAAGCGGGGTGGCATCACTTCTTCTTAATCATAACCGAACCGCCGATATCATCAAGCCACATGAATAGCGATCCGTTCTGTTGGAAACACAGATAGCGCAATTTTGAAACTTCGATAAGTTCAACATCGAAGGGTATATATTTAGACAGGACTTAGTGCAAGAACAAGTAATGTTTACATTACAATATTCCAAATAAAGACCTAACAGACAATCATCACTGAATGGTACTATCAGTATTGGGAAATGATACAATGTATAGCTATTACCACACTACAGATATTACCAATGAAAGAAAATCACATTCAGAAAGTGTACAGATATTGCACAATGCCAGTGCCAGTAGCACACACGCTTCTACTATTTATTTAAACTAAATGAGCGAAATTATATTTATATATCCTATACTGCTGCTGCTAATGGAACACTTTGTTTATCTTGATCGGTATAGGTAATAGGTTTTCCTGTGTGCGTGCTGAAAATTTGTGTATCTGTGCAAGCAATAGTAGAAATGAAAGGAACTTATAGCAAACAACGAACAAGGGACAACATGAAAACTCCCATTTTGCTAGTTCAGTTATAGATATTAACATGGAATCGAATCTTTAAAGCACAACACGTACTGACAATATTCAAATGCAATTTAATATCTGGTTTGAATGTAATTTCCAATTAGAATTAAAGATTTTCCAATATGTTCGTTTAATGAGTGTAAGTATGAATTGTGCGAGAATCGTTTGAATTTTTAGATACTTAAAAAATCTCAGCATTTAATACTTAACTTTGATGCATTTAAATTAAAAGTTCTATACAGGGTGTCCCATTCTCATGAAATAGTTTGCATAATTAGATGCCAAAGACAGCCAGCTAAAAAAAGTGTGGGTTGATATTTGAAAAAAAATAGTTTTGGTCGATTGAAATATTTCAACTTGGAAAATTCGCAGAAAATGCCTACCTGGGCAGATAATGAAACTTTGAACAAACAGAAAGAAAGCCCGTTTCTTCCTCTAGAAGTCTAAGTAAACCGCAACTTGCTATCTTGTACCGTTTCTGAGTAATTAATTTTTAAAATATCCCTTGCAAGTGACACTTCTGGAATAAAAGTTAAGATGGCGGGCTAACGGTTAGAGCAAAGGGTCGACTATAGGGTATCAGACGATTCATAATTTTATGCAGAATTCAAAAATGCAGAGAACGTTAGGGGCTGCTATTTAAAAAGACAAAGTTGATGTCAGTAGCGCTTTTATGGGACACCCCGGACACCCTTTATACTTGAAAATATTTTTACGAGATGCAGCTCGAAGACTTAATTCAACATGGTATTTTCATATTTCGTCTATCTCTAACCGTTTAAACGTAATCAAACTATTTCATGAGAATGGGGCACCCTGTATAGAAACAATAAAAGTTTACTTAGAGTACTGGCTTCTAATGAATTATTTTACTTCCGTAACTAAAACCGGTCTGTTCATTTCTCATTTTTTCTTCCGCATAATATTAATTCCCATAAAGAATAAAGAATCGCGTGCATTGTCGTACAGTCGTTAGAAGCGAGTTGATGGTCTGGTTAGTGTAACACGAATTTCCTGTGTCCGCAATAGATTCTTCTTAAGCACACATAAAATTGGCCCACTTTTAACTCCCAAGTATATATGCTACTCGACCGAGACACTCACTATATTATGAAAAGTTATTAGAGGGCAAAGCAAACCCTCAAAAGTTTGCAGCAATATTTCATAATTATTTACTACTTTCAGCTCGACTAAAGCTTTAAACAGACTTATATAGCCTCATTTTTATTATTATCTGTTAGTAATTATAATTTATGCAAAGAAGAGAGAAGAAAGTTAACGGTCGCAACATTACTCGCGACTTTATATAGACGATTTTGGAGAAAAGCAGACTATCAAGTTGTTGTCGCAAAACAACTTAGAAAAATAATTAAATTACGCGTTTTTGAAGTTTATTTATCTTGAACTTCAATATTTAACATTTAATCCTTTAATTAACGCGATGCACCGAAGCGAAGACAGTAACAATAGGAATATATATGAATAAATTGAAATATAGGAACGCTAAAAACAACATCATCGAGATGTTTTCGTTTCGCAAGGAAATTGTTTTGGAAAAGTATAATGATGGAGAAAGTTGTGAGTTTATAAAGCAGTAAACAATAACATAATGCATTATAAAGTAGCATTATGAAGAATAGAAACATATACCCACAACCATTATTTTTTTTTTTAAGTTTTCACTTAATTAGTTATGTTTTTTGTACAAAGTGATTAAAATAATTGATATTCCACTTCTGTGAGAAATTGTTGGCATCAATCATTTTGAATCACTCTGTGTAATGTCCGGTTTATACAAAATAAACGAAATAAATTTCGAATAAAAAATTGATTTGGACATTTTGGACAATTAGAGATTTTGTTCAATACATATAGTTGCAAGTATATAAAACTATTGACAAAATGTCTAAATTTAAATTGAATTTAATAATTCAGAGGGCTGTATAGAAACATTTTTTCAATACTAGACGACAGTTCCTAAGGGAAATTTTGTTTCCATCCCATTGGGCCAATCCGCCCCTGGTTGATTTTACAACACGTAGGTATATACCAGTCAACCGGACCCGCCACTGCCACCATCGACGCCCGACAGTGCCACGTGTGCAACAAGATACAGAAACAAACAGCAAAAAAAAAATCAAATAAAATAAGAATACAGTCTGCACTAAAATACACGAAGACAGCACTTGTTTAATTAAAGGACCAAATGCCTAGCAAAAAGGTTTAGTTTATTAGTTTTGACCTAATAAAAGATCATCCCGTTCTCATTTCCATTATTTAATAAATAATTCAACCTCGCAGGGTTAAGACTTATTGAGTAATTTTGTAAGGCAAGAGAAGCAAAATATAAATAAGTAATGAAGATATATAACGAAGGAAGGAAACGATGAAAAATCGAAAATAAGTACATATAAGTATAATATCTATAGGTATATGTCATTTTATTCTTGCAGGGTACCTATGCATGCATAGGGATGTGAAATGAATAAGATCAACGACAACTAAAAGCAAGGATGGCAGAGACGCACATACCTACCCATCATATATCTTATTCCCGTTGTGGGTTTATCTGCAGTAACAACTAAGACTGATATATGAAACATGCTCATATTCAATATTCACATACATGGCTGGCCCAACATCAGAGCAAAACATCTGAAAAATTGTTATATTTTCCAAAACTAAGTACGAAAAGAACAAAACGAAAAATAAATTTTGTTGCAATTCTACAAATATTTTTATATGTACATTTTCAAGCCATAGTTGTTGATTGTTATTGATGACTGAATGTTTTCTATTACGGGTAAGTTTAAGTTAATGTCAGACCGGAAAATCCGCTCGAAGCGTCGACGAGCGATTAACGCTAGCTAGCTGGAACCATTCATTCCCGTCGTGACAGATACAAAGGTTAATAAAGGAGAAACCGTGTGTCTGAAGTAAACGAATAAAACGTCACGACGACACGCTGCCCACTACCACCAGCCGCCAAACTTACTGTGTGACAGATTATATTTAGACGCTGTTCATTTTCCTTAAACCTTTTAACTAAACCTTTCTAGTTTTCTTTTTCAATTCTACCTTGGAGGTAAAGATATTTTTACTATTTACGAGGCCCAACGAGAATTTAATTTTACCAAACCTTCCAATTTTTATAGATTCTTTTAGTTTTCTTTAAATATTTTATTAGTTGTTGTCAGACCATAGAGGAATTGATATAATTTAGACGTTAATAATATCTAGAGCAAAGAATTTGATCATAAAGAGGTTTTTTTTAAGCGCAGAATGAGAAAACGGTCCTACATTTTTCTAACTTGTCATCTTTCCCCTTATAAATATATCCAACACATTTCTCCCTTGGGGATAACAGTGCTTGACAAAGGCTACATAATTAAATCGAATCTGTGAATACCGCGATGATGTTCAAATTTCCACAAACAGTAAATTCTGATTATATCAACTGCTACTTTCTACCACTAATTTATTCACTTAAAGTAAAAAGTTTATACTTTTATATTTTTACTTCACCAAAAGAGATTTTTAAAAGCATAAGAGAACAAATTTGCTTTCCTCATATCGTATAAGAGTACAACAGTACAAGTAATAAAAATATAATAAATAAAGTCGACTTACCTTTTAATTCTGCCTGCCAGCATCAAAGTTATTTTCCTCCGGTTGACCGGCAATCATTTCGAAGCTCCATAGTTCATATTGTTCATATAACACAGCAGGAGTCCTTGGTTTTGGCTTGGTAGAGTTCTAGTTGCAAGAAGACATACGGCTGAAGCCTTGGAGCCTTGTTCTTGTTCATCGTAATGTACTATAAGAGAACAGAAAAGAGTAGATTAGTTCATGTTAGTGTATATAACGTGTCGCAATATGTTCTTAGAATCTGGAGCAATATATCTTAAAATTAACCACTATTAGTTACTTATTCTTAAAGAAAGAGAAGAATGAACGAGATTGAAAGGTATTTCTCATTTCTCTGCTTTTATTTTCTCTATAATATTTGAAAATGTACTATATTGGTTAAATTAATGGTGATTAATTTAACGCTATATAAGGCAAACTGAACTTTTATAACAAATACGTTTAATTTATTCATTCGAAATTACATTTTGACAAAAGCCGCAAACCTGATACTCTAACATATCAAATACACTAAGTGTTCCTTTCTGTGAACTTTGTTTTATGTTATTAGGCATTAAAGTAAAAAATATAAATAACACTCGGTATATTTACGGACTATGTTTTAGAATTGTCGGTAAATTTTACATTTGCACGACATTGTTATACATTGGTACTATGCGGTTGTTTTGCTGTTTGGGCAAAAGTGGTGGTGGCTTGCTAGGGGATGAATCTGTCACTGTCAAGAAATACGTGCAACGACGTCGGCGGCGTTGTTGATTCCCATCTCTGGCGAAACCCCCCAAGAGGATGCCCACCACCCCCAACCCAATCCACGCGCGCGACGAAGGCACCATCTCATTTTGGTCCCTGTAATATGCCCAACTCCCTGTACGTATAAAAACGCACAACAACGAAATACAAACTCCAACAATAACATGTGCCCACTGCTTTATTACAGGTCCTACCTTTTCCTCTTGCAGCCCGACTCCTGCATTCTCCATCCAGAAGCTGGATTAAAACCATGTGATCAAATAACCATTTGATTATTGCTGTACATTTAATAGAATATAGAAGTTTAATCTATTGAATACACATATCCGTACTATAAAGCGTTAAGCGGTTACAACTACATACTCGGAAATGAAATGGAACGACCGAAGACCGAAGGTTCTAACTTAATTAAACCGATTTCTCAATATCAGAAACTATAAGCAGACCGTTCTATTATGTTGCTAGATTTTCTACAAGCGAGAGAGACTATACATCGACCAATATAAAATTTCATTTCAATAATTATATTGAATTATTAAAAGTAGGTACAAGTAGCAACAAAACAATGAAACACTCATGCACAGAAATAAACATAGACTTAACAGGAATGAAACAATGGATCAGATCCAGCAGCCAAAAAACCATACAAAGCTTTGCTTGATTATGAACGTTTCTTTCATCCACAAAACAAGAGCAGAATTAACCAGTACTTTTAAGGGTATAAGGGTTAATTTACGCTTTTGCACTTTACAGCTTTACATATGACGATGACGAAATGGGAACCGACTATATGGAATGATACGGCAATATGAACAATGTAATATAATATTCTATTATTAGCTAGCAACATAAAGTTATGTTTCACGTTTCACTTTTGTTGATGTTATCTATGTTGATATTTTGCTTGTTTTTTAGATGGCCCATATGCGCGTAAGTAGTAAATTTGTTTCATAAAACAAAAAATATAAAAGAATTCTGTTTTCATATGCTTTTCTTCTTTTTCGTTTTCACTTTTATTTGCTCACTTATTCTATTGTTCAATGTGATGATTTTGCCAATACGTTTTTACTGATTATGATTATACAAACAATAACAAAAGAAATACAGGAGGTTATTTACGTCAAATTGGAATTAGGTGGCATTGTTGAGAATTTGTGATTGTGATGGACATAAATTAACAATATTGAATGAAATTATTACATCCAGCCTAAAGGTTAACAGAACACAGGAAGAACACAACGCTTGTAAACAATTTTTAAACTCACAAATAAAAATACCTTAACTTTCCGTCGGCAAGTGATGTCATATATTACGAAAGAATTATACTTGCCAATTAGGCTAACACGAACTGATCGTTAAAACAAGTAAACTTTAATAATTAAAACTTATCAATAAATGCAACAACGATTAACAAACACATAACACACAAAATGACAAGACGTCAGTTATAAACAAATTTTGTTTTTAATTTTTGGCAGCAAACAAGAAATAGCGTACTTACCGCCATCTAGCATCAAATTTGAAACTGTCCTTCAATATTATGTTATCATCAAACACAGATGCTTCATTTTTTATTTTTTAATAATTTGCAAGATATAGGTTTTAGAGATTACCAAAGCACATAAAATAAGCATCGATTGTAAACGACACGTTAAAGTTGTACGTAAAGTAATGCAAATGCCATCACATCACGAAATTATTACTTTATAACTAATATGTAACTTGCCGGCGGTAAGTAACATCATACATGAGGTAGGTGTTGTAAATAGAAATGAACATTAATATAAATAAATTGAATAATTATTACTTACCATTAAATAAACAATAGCAACAACGATTTACAAGATAATGAATAAACACACAAAGGTAAACAAATTTTGTTTTTAATTTTTGACAGAAACCCAAGAAATAGTACTCTTAGAGTAGCGCCATCTGGATCTGGCATCACTATCCTAAATAGAATCATCACATCAATCACATCCACAATTCCATCGCCGCTTTATTTATCTTTAAGTTATTCGCAAAATAATAGGCATTAACGTGTTTTGGAAGTTGTTAATTCCAAAATTCAATAATGAGCGATAACGAGGATGACTTCATGTGCGAAGACGAGGAAGACTACGGCCTGGTAATGAAGAAATAATATCAAATTCCTTTGCCCGTAACCTCAAAGTAATCGGCTTTTCCATGAGAACCTCACTGAAAAGTCTTAATTCCTATGTAGACCAAAGCATTAACTAATAATCTATTTGTATATTGCATATTGTGTTCTACAAGCAACGCTTTTCATGTTTTTGTGTAGGAATACTCAGAAGATAGTAATTCGGAACCTGATGTAGACTTGGAAAACCAATATTACAACTCAAAAGCACTCAAAGAAGATGATCCTAAAAGTGCTTTAGCTTCTTTTCAAAAAGTCTTAGACCTTGAAAGCGGAGAGAAAGGAGAATGGGGCTTCAAGGCTTTAAAACAGATGATTAAGATCAATTTTAAGCTAGGAAACTTTAAGGAAATGATGATCAGATACAAACAGTTGCTTACTTACATAAAAAGTGCTGTTACACGTAATCATAGTGAGAAATCTATAAATTCTATACTGGATTACATATCTACGTCAAAAAATGTATGTTGCAAACGATACTTTGGGCATTTTTGTTTTTGACTTTTATTATAAATTTTGCGGTTTTCAGATGGAATTACTTCAAGATTTTTATGAAACAACATTGGAAGCTTTAAAAGATGCAAAGAACGATCGATTATGGTTCAAAACCAATACAAAACTGGGCAAACTTTATTACGATCAAGGAGACTTCAACAAATTGGCGAAAATACTGAAACAGTTACACCAGTCATGCCAAACTGATGATGGTGAAGACGATTTGAAGAAAGGCACGCAACTATTGGAAATCTACGCTTTGGAAATTCAAATGTATACTGAACAGAAGAACAATAAGAAGTTGAAAACCTTGTACGAACAATCACTGCACATTAAATCAGCAATTCCACATCCTCTTATCATGGGAGTCATCAGAGGTAAACAAATTTTTAAATATTTAATTCCTGGGCAAGTTAAGGCGATGATTGATTGATTGATTTGTAACTTTAGAGTGTGGCGGAAAAATGCATCTACGTGAAGGTGAATTTGAACGTGCCCACACTGATTTCTTCGAAGCTTTTAAAAACTACGATGAATCTGGGAGTCCTCGTCGTACAACCTGCTTAAAATATTTAGTCCTTGCCAATATGTTAATGAAGTCTGGCATTAATCCGTTCGACTCACAAGAAGCCAAACCTTACAAGAACGATCCTGAGATACTGGCCATGACCAATCTCGTCACGGCCTATCAGAACAATGATATTAATGATTTTGAACAAATTTTAAGACAAAATCGGGATAATATTATGGATGATCCTTTTATTCGTGAACACATTGAAGGTATTTTAGATATTTTAAATGTTTTAATTTAAGTCACAATTAGAAAATTATAAAATTTATCCATCCAACCAGAAAATTTTATATGGATGATCGAGAAATCGTTTAATTTCATATTTTTTATCAAAAATTTGCCATACTAAGGACCAATCATAAAATGTAAAATAAATTTTTTTATCAAAAATCTTAAGTAAAATCAATTTAAATTTAAAATCATTAATTCTGTTATAAATTTGTAGATCTGTTAAGAAATATCCGTACACAAGTACTTATAAAATTGATTCGCCCTTATACACGGATCCATATACCATTTATATCGAGGGAATTGAATATCGATGAGGACGATGTGGAAAACCTGTTAGTATCATGCATATTAGATAAGTAAGTTTACATTTAAATTGGAATTATTGACTATTAACGGCCACATAATATATTTACGACCACATTTATGAGATGTGCTAATGGTAATTATATTTTATTTTAGTACGATTCAAGGACGTATCGATCAAGTGAATCAAGTACTTTACTTAGGAGAAAACAATGGTAATTCAAAACTATATACTGCTCTCGATAGATGGACGAATCAACTTGGAGCACTACATGTATCAGTTGTTAATAAAATGGCTTAATTATCATTCAGTTAGCTTATGTCATAAAATTGAAAATAATAATTCTAAAAACATAATTATTGATTGAATTTCTATTAACATTTTATAAGAAAACCAGAAATTTTTAATTTGTTTTGCAAGAAAAAAAGAAATTTTAAAACTTGAAGCATTGATTACTTTATCAAAGATTTTGCATAGAATAATGGAACGAATTTCTTTCACAAATGTATCCAATATTAATGATAATAATGTAATTGAGGCTACATTCGTTCATAAAGTTAAACTTGTTACTTGCAGAACCAACTGGCTTCATAAATGATCAGATTTATATTGAAAATGTGCAAACGTTTCAAACTGACTGTGATTTTCGGCCAATTCACAAAATTTTAATTTAATTAACTAACACCTCGTGCAATGCACATTTTTAGCATTATTCCCATTATATTCATAATCATCAATTTTTTGGTGTGCAGTTGAAATATCAGTTTTCAGTTTTGTAATACGATTAATTATTTTGTTTTGTAATTATTTATCTTTCACAATAATACAAGATATATTTTTTAATTTACTGCTAAGTGCTAATATAACGAATATTCCAAAAATGATTTGCAATATTTCAAGCACCAATCGAAAACGGAAAATGACTAAAATCCTTGGAATTTGGAATATTACAAAAGGGTTCACGAGGAATCCTGCTAGGAACAGACAGGAATGCTTGAACCGTGAAAATTGTAATTATTATTTGTTATCAATAATAGTTCTATCCAAATTTTTGATTTCTAAGTGGATGACTGACGTCCGTCAGTAAATAACGACTCTTCGGACAATTTGTCGGTGAATCATTTATTACACATAGGCTAAGATTCCGGCAGTGAGACTACTACCCTCCTCAGAGCTAAAATTGTGTAATATACATATTTTCCTTAATAATTCTTCTCCTTGCTTTCAATGGATAATGTGACACAATTTTACCTCTGAGGAGGGTAGTCGTCTCACTAACGAAACGTTAACCTATGTCTAATAAATAATTCACTGACAAATTGTCCGAAGAGTCGTAAAAACTATTTTGATTTCTATTTGATGGAAAAAAAGGTATTTAGTTTCATTTTAACAAAATGAACTGCCTGTGGTTTCATGAACTCTCTGGATGAATGTAAAGAGAAAATTAAATGTAAAACAAATGAATACTGTTTTATGGTTGAGGAATGTAGAATATGCAGACTAAGCGTGAATTTGTTACTGTTTGTTTGTCCTTGTTCTTGAATTCATTCACGCAAATCGCACAAACAGTTACTTGCGCCACAATTTTTTGATATCGGATATTCCGACATACCAAAGGATATTGCAGACTTGTGACTAAAGAATTGCTTTTGTTTTACTTTTACATAATTAACTTTTAATACTGTCGCTTGTAAGTTTTGCCCTTTGCACACGCTCGGCCAATAGAACAGGTAGATGCGTGCGCACAGGTAACTCAACAATAACTGACTATACAAACATAAAAACACTCAGCTCAGTCACTCAGTGGCTCAGTCTCCTTAATAAGTAGTAGTAGCAATGAAATGAATATATTATATAGGTACAGCTGACCTTACTCTGCATTGTTTGCATGTTCTCAATTCTCTCAATACGATGTATCATCAGAATATTTCTATGCACAAGTGCGCGGACGCATAAATGAAGTCGTTCTGTAAATTAAAGTTAATTTAGTTAATTAATTAGATAAACGTTCGTTTCGGACTAGATATGGGCGTGACTTAAGTGTTATAGAAGTCAGACTGGTTTCGTTATTTCAATTTCAAATTTAAAAATGAATACCGTGAATTCGAATTCCAATGAAGAGAATCGAGAGGAAACGAGTATCACCTCAATACTCCTGCATCCGTTCGTTAAGTTTGTGTCGTTTTTGAATTTCGGCTATTCGGTGTATCCAACCGAACCAATTCGACTAGAAAATAGTGAATTTATATCTGTGAATGATAATGATTATCTTATACGCGTACTGCACGTAAAGCCGGATGATGAAATGGATCGAACGCAATTGGAGAAAAGACTGAGTATAAACAGGAATTCGTTGTCTGAAGAATACTGGTTTACGCGATGGAACAAACCATTACAGGCTGGAAATCGATGTAGTTGTTCTTTTCGAGGATCACAACGTTATTCGAAGTTGTCGGAAGAAGAAGTTACTATTGACATTCAGCCGACGCTCACAGAATTATCGAATTTTAATAGCCCGCCCATGAAGATCAAAAACTTGGAGACATTCGTTGAAAGATTAATTCAAGAGACATTATTGGAAGCTTTGCAAGAGTATTATATGACTAAAATTGGAAAGAGTGCGCAAGCATATGGATATGAATATGACAATTTGGCTTTTATTCAGAGCCCCGATGAAACTGATGGTGTAATTGTTAAAAGAAGGAGTAAAGCAAAGGCCGCTGATACCAGCATAACACAGAAGGCTAATTGTCATCATGATAAACCAAAAAACAATGTAAATTATTTAATAGCCTGTAATTTGATTTTCTATTAATTATTTATTTGTTGCAGAAACCCTTTATATTTCTTTTACATGGAATTGGAAGCACTGCCGATGTTTGGTGGAACGTCATCAAGAGTTTATTGTCCAAAGGATATGAAATTGCTGCGCCTGACATGCTTGGCCATGGATATAGTTCAGCACCAAATAAACGCAAAGCGTATAAATTCAAAAAGTTATTGGAATATTCATTGGCTGCTTTCGATAATTTTGCGAAGAAGGATGAAAGTCGCAAATTTGTTGTTATTGGGCATTCATTTGGGTATCTATAAAATGTTTATAAATATTATAATTTTTATGTTAAAAAATTCCCAGACAAATTTTAATAGCATAACTCAGTGGTTCCCAAACTTTTTTCAATCTTGGCCCCCTTGCTATATCTAGATTTTCTCAAAGCACCCTATTAAGTACACTTTGTGTAATTTTTGGTAAGAACAAAGCAAAAATATTCGCGATCCCCTGTTGACAAGGGCGCCGCAGCACACACTTTGTGAACCACTGGCTTAACTAATCAGCTTCCGCATGCATTGTTTATTATATTTATATTTTTAAAACGTTGTCATACCTTTTAACTTTTTTACTTTACTTCTCATTGCCTGAGAATTTAATTTCACTATGCAAATCATTGTTTCAGCTGCAGCTTGGCTACTGCGATAGCAAGATACCGATCACAGCAAGTCGTTCAGCTAGTATTAATAAGCGGTGGCGGTCCCACAGCACTATCACCACCAACCATCGGCAATGAAATATCCGTGTTCAGCAATATGCAATTGCTCATTAGTCCGTTGCTATTTTGCGGCATGAAAAGGTAATAATAACTTTCACACATACTGCAATTGCTCGTTACAAGTATAATTGCATAAATAATACAATAACATAAGTAATAGATAGACACATCATAAATATGTAGTAAATTATACTTCATGATTAATTAATTGACAAAGAATGCGCGTTTCCCATTAAACTAAATGCGGAAACGCTAAAGACGTGAAAACAATACAAGAAACAATATTTTAATCATTTTCATTTAACACCGACCTTAATAAGCTAAGTTGGTTGCAATTTCTAATCAAAAATGAATCAATTTTTGTTGCTAATACAAACAATGTGCGTGTTTTATCTTTCGCATTGAACGAATTGTTATTGTTATTCATACAGATTGATTCATTAATTGTTGATTTCGATTGTAGGAGTTTGTTTTATTCCACACGTGGCAAACATTTTGAACCATGTGATACAGACGATTCAATACCTAAATATGTGCTGGAATACATCGACCGGGAACAACATTGGCCTGAAGGTGACGCAGCTTTTCATCGCCGAATCCTTATTCCCACTCTACTTGTACACGGCTTGAAGGACACCAAAGTCACTTTGGTACAAGAATGTGAAATGGAACGGGTAAATTATATTCGTTAAATCGAAATATTATTATTATTCGCACACGATTTACTGTTTCATCAATTTCAAGTTCACAGGACAAAACTATCTTTCGCCGGCATCTGAATAATAATATTTCGACTCTATGCATATTTAATAGTCATGACTGATGATGATCACTAATTTCATTTTACAGACAATTCCACGAGCATTTCTTGAGCTTATACCGACTGCTGGACATATGTCCATTCTAGAGACTCCAGAACAGTTGAGCCACATGATATTGTGCTTTGTAGACTGGTGGGCACGTTAATTAATGTTTTTCATTCCACAGACAACATATTCACGGCTACAAATGACTTATCCGTCCAATTTTATACTGAGTGTTCGATTTGCTAATTTATTTTTCCAAATTATGCAAACTTGCTTTAATATTAAGTTGTTTACCTTGTGATGTCTTGTAACACCCCGTAAATGCATAAATAACATACATTTAGATTTGACTTATTTATATTCAAGTAATCATCGCAAAATATAGATAGTGAAAGACTTTCTGCTATGAAATTAGTAATTTTTAATTTAAACCGAGATTTAAACCTTATTTAAAGGATTCTCCGGTGATTTTTGCCATTCTTTGAAGATCATCTGTTTCAATTGAGATAGACGTAGCGATGGATGTTCTAATTTTAATTCTGCCAGTCTGCGTTCTTCATAGGCAGTATATAACGCTTTCATTCGTTTTTCCGGATGTTTATCACCTCCTTCATCTTTCATACTAAAAGAAGTGGACTCTTACATATTTATGCGAAATTACAATTCTAATTGGATTACCTCAGTATGTTAATAGCGTCAGTAATACTCCTGGCCTCTTCACCTTCGACTAGTACCCGATTTATGTTCTCCTCCACTGGTTTATCCAAATGTGTCTCAATTTTCTTTTCAACAGGCTTGTTAACATTTGCAGTATTTTTAGCATGGTCAATCTGTGCTCTTGTAAGTTTTGCTGATGGAGGGATTTTAGTTGTCTTCTGAATGGAATTCATCTCTTCTTCAAGCAGTGCTTTAGCTGCAGCCTTCTTTTGTAGTTGTTCTTGCTTCTTCTTTTCTTGTTCTTCCTAAAGAAACCAAACTTCAATGTTTTCACTTTCACGGTGTTTTCAATTAATTAAGCAATAAATTCATTAATAAATATAGTATCACAGTGCGTACCTTCTTTTGTAGCTTTTTTAAAGCATTTTTGTCGTCATCGCGCCACTTGGCATCTTCATCTGCTTGTTGCTTTTTACTTTTATCTGCTTCTTTCGTGGCTTCTTTTCTTGCCTTGGCTGCCACTGCCTTGCTATTTTCACCAGCAAATTTTTTCGGCATGTTTTTAGAATTAACAAGGAAATTATTGCAAACCAAACAGTCACACACCGAACACACCACCGAACAGCTGATCGGAAGTCAAACGAGAACACGAACTCACGAACTCAAACGAATGCAGTTGGTGCCTTTGGAGTGGCTAGGGATTTCTAAGTTGATGTTGGTATCCTGCCGGAAGCTACCCAATGTTGCCAGATGTTGTTAAATCGCCACATGCGCCATGCCAGAATCATTACCATGGGCGCGTTTTTTTGGTACCGTCTGCCTGCTTCTGCAAGACGGATTTTTGCTACGGAATACTCATTCCGGTTTATACTTTTTGCACCGTCTCGAGAGACCGTGCAAACGGAAGATTAAAGAGTGGGGGAAGGTTTTCGCTGATTTAACATATATTATTTTGATATCGATGAAATTTTGTTGCAAATACATTAAAAATAATCAGCGTTGTGATGTGTCGAATTATAATTCGTTAGCGTTTTTTATGGTTTTTAATAGTTATGTATATATTATTGTAGCTTTTAGGGAAGGTGGCAGAACAACAACCAACTTCCCGCACTCTACTCCAAACCTTTCTGCAGCTTTGTTCTTGGACGTAACCAAAAAAACACGCCTCTAATCATGATAAATCGTAAAGGACGCCGGTCGGCGTTCAAGCGGTAGGTGGAAGTGCGTTGGCTGAGGTTGAACCATGTGAACTGGTGAAGTGAATAATAAAGTAAAGAATGAACGGGCGCGAAGCGAAGGAACTCAACTAGAGTCTTAGGAATTATGTTTTATGAACTGAGAAGCATGGCCACACTTTGAAGTTCAAGAACGACCAACATGCGAGTTGTATCACCTAGATCTAACAACGACGACCTTCAACCGTTCAGCGAATGGTTGATTCGTTTGGGTGATGCCGAATGCGTGATGGTGAGTTACAAATAGAGTTACATAGTTACTATAAAGTGAGTGGAACATGGAAGCACTTATATTGAAAATTCAACGCACCCCCAATTACTAAGTAAATATATACTTCATTCAGCACGCTTGTAACATATTTGGACGTTAGACTATTCTTTCTTTTTGTGAGTCTGTTTGTAGTTTGTATCAATGAAATGACAGGACTTTTTTGTTTTTAGTGCAAAGGCAAACCAGTGCGTCATCTCAGCTGGAAATCAAACAAGACTTATTACGAACCTCGCATTACAACTTCAGCTCTAAGGCAACCAAGCAATACCATTCGGAGTTTCTGCCTAAGATCCCATCACTAATTGCGCACAGTCCTTCCTGATGAATACAAAATTTAAAAAAATTATTCTCATATGTATCGACATTGTTTACGGGAACGTCCGAAAGAAAGGATTCGCACTGCCGCCCTGCATGTCTGTCCTAACTCCGGATGAAATTTTGAGATGTCAATCATGCGCGATTTCGTTTGCAAAAATGTATCCTTGAAGACTGAGGACAATTTGAACATTTAATTTAATAATTTTTTGCAAAATAAATGAATAAAATGCGAAATTTTTAAATAACAATGCGCCTAGACACGTTAGTAAACTTCCGGGAATAGTTCCGGTTCCAGGGCAATAACAATAGGCTCTCCAGACAGGTACTTCTCTACTACTGTTGCGTAGTCCTGCCTGGTTCCGCGAAACTGAAATCTATCAAACTACAAATGTTTCTCAAGTATCACATTTGCATGCCCGATAGGCATCCAAAGGCCCTGAATTATTTTGAAACTGAAACTGTGCTGTTGGATCCAAGCCAATTATGTAATTGACTTTTCCTTCTAAAAATTGCCCAGTTGCGCGCACCTAAACTGTGCCCGACTAAATGGAGAGAAGGATAATGCAATGTTGGACTTTTGTAATCGTCTCGGCTACTGCATGTGCGATGAAATCATTGTCAAGTGTGTGGTCGAAATCATTCACGTCAATTATTTCTATGAAATTTTCCATCTCTATTATGAAAGTACAAAAATATATCGGAAGCACGAATACTACACGGAAAAAAAGGAGTTCGCCTTTTTAAAACAACGTTGTTGAAAACTGCGAGCAAGTATTATTTGAAAATAATTAACAAATTCAATTACTATTTGAAATTTGCAATTGCAAACATATTTGTATTAAATGACAATAACATTGAATGGGACAAATCAAACTATTATGTTCACTTTGTATTTCTATAATAGGTTACACCACTTTTTCTAACAGACGCATCAGTTAAAAACTAATACATTAGTCAACAAAGTAGTTAACTTTTTCCACTCCAACATTAAAACATATCGTACAATTGGCTGATACTTTAAAATTATTTATTGGTAGAGGCCTACAAGTTGTGTTAAAAAGTTAACAACGCGGGTTGAACAAATTTGTATTACATTTTTAACTTATGAATGTCTGTCCCTATTTTGGACACACGTTGTAAGAGATTTTCTTACAATTTCTTAAAAATTGTACACATTTTTTTCTCAGTGTAGTTTTTATATTAAGACCCTTTATAGTTTTTCCTCTAATTAAAGAGGCTTGATTTTTAACTTTAATTGTATGTGTGTAGTTGTGGACCGGATACTAGATATATATCTTACAAATATTTATCGGTATTCGCATTCGGTACGTATTAAAAACAAGTGTGGCTTGCTTGACCGTTTATTTGCAAGTCTCGTCTCCTACATTTTAGTTCCAACAAGAACGGACTAACAATGCCACCCTTGACCCTATGCGCATGTGTTGTCAGTTCAAATAGAAAAAGATCGTACAAGTTCGATACTTCGGATTTTGTAAAACACTGAACTGAAAGAAAACGGAAAAATATGAAAATCTAACAATGCCAAATACATATATTGTGGCAATATACATACTGGAACTGGATGTTATTATTTGCACTGAAATTATTACAATAACAAAAAGCTTATCATTTTATTGAAAAATATATTGATATGAATTTGTATAGAAGTTTGATTTCCTTTTTTGAAAAACCTATAAAAATTTGGTTTCTATGTATATTGCTAAATTTAATCGTGATAAATCTCTAAAAAATACATTTATAATAAATTAATATAACAAATCAATGAAATCAATTAATACACAAAACACAAGGGGATGTAGAACAAGTACATAGAGAGACCTAGGTTCAGGAGTGGAAATTGATGTCTGAAGAAGAAGAAAAAGTGAAGAAGATAAAACGGGATAACACTGAATATTGCGGAAATGAATTAAACTAAATTGGGAATTGCTTAAAAAATTAATGGCGTTTTATTCCAGCAAACCTATCGTATATTTTGATAGGAAAGTAGACTTAATTTTAGTTCAATTTCTAATTTCTTTGAATTTTACTGACCCTAGGATTTCTGAGGCCTAATATTCTTGATGTCAAATTTAATATTACTCTTTCGGATAGAGCATTTAATTGCCTTTCCAATGATATAATAATTAATAAACTTCGTTCGGCTGGTCAGCAAAATTGAAATCCTAAATATAGAAATATAATTGTCAGGTTATCTAGTAATATCATCATTAACATACTTATTGATTCAAAAGACAACAGAATGAATACTTTCCTAAACTTGATATTAACTTCGGATGAAAAATATATCTACTAGAATTTTATAGTTTGTGATTACCTGTAAGATTTAGCTTTGCTAGTAGATATGTAGTGTTAGTGACTTTGCTTGAGTCTAGATTTTGTAGCGATAATTGGATAATTGTGAGAATTTGATAACTGATTAGGATTAAGCCATTAATGTTAATCTATTATGTTGTCAATTCAGCGCGATCAACATCGCAATTAATACGATTTGTTCAGTTGATGGTAGTTGCGCCTTAATCCCTTTTTGTACTTTTTACTTTTTATCAACATATTTTATTATGAGATGAATGGAAGTGGATGACCATCGATTATAAGCTCATCTAAACTCTAGATAGTCTAGATACGTGTCACTTAGTTCACACCGCAACAAATTCAATTGTTTAATTAAATTAAGTGTTTTATTAAAATATTAATTGACAAAGTACGAAAGCAATAAAACGACAGGAATTTTGATTTTATGTTTCTGATGTTTATCGAAAAGATGTACTTATTTATGTTTTCTTTGTATTTGAACTCTAAAATGCTACCAACCATGACACGATGATTATTAAAATCTGATTCATATACTTTTAGAAAATCGATTTAATCCCACAAATCTTCACCTTGTTGAAGTGATTTCAGTATTTATTTTTTTTTAAGTTTTTTCTTCACATTAATAATTTCCATTTTCCAACAAAAATAGTATCTCTAACTCTAACGCCTCTTAACGTGTTCGAAACGACAATTTATGAATTCATTATGAGAAGCAAAAATAGAGGAAAGCAATTCGAGTAAAATTTGGATTTTATTAAAGTTTTAATCAGCGTTGAATGATGAGGATGGCGAATAAGGAAATTATGGAGTCGATTTTGTTGGAGAAATGGAAAGGGAAAAGAATGAAAACTGAAGTAGCAAGTATCAAGTAGGAAGATTGTATGATACAGAGAAGTTTCAAGTTTGTCTCACAGCACAGCTCAGCAGTTTGGGGGTAGTGGAGTGGGTTGGCGAACACTAGTGGTTGCCACCACACCACAACTGCCTCTAATCGAATTTAATTATTCCCACATAATGCCGACGAGTGAATCCAAGGAAAGCATTTATCAATTTGGATCAGAGTTAAGGGGAAAATTCCGATGATCCGATTTAATTAAACGTTCAAATTATTAATTGCCCTTTATTTCCTTTTATTTTTTACAATTATCTCTAATTAAAAGGACATTTTTCAATAAAATTTATTTTGTTTTATATTCAATTATTCTAATATTTTATTATCATACAAATTAAATGAAAACTCATGTTAAAAAATATATAGATAGATCTAAATTAAATTTTCTGACAAAAGGGTGCTTTATCATTGGTATTGAAATAAAAATCTACATCATTACCTTGATCGGGGTGAAAGGACCCTACATCTGACTTTGCATTATTGTTACACTTCCCAGCTTTAAAATTATCATAATTCGAACATTTCACAGCATTCATCTTACATGAATTTAAGGATTCCGCAAAATATTTGACCGATCGAGAATGAGCACAACTTCCCAAGAAATCGTTAACGCATCCTGGCTGTTTACGACCACCATTCGGGTAATAATCACTATGACCGATTGAACTAGCAAAACCCAAAAGTCCACCATTTGTATGAATAATCTTAACATATTCGGCATCGGTGGTATCAAGACGGTTATTCCTATCTTTGATGCTGAAAAGTGGTAAAGCCGGATCCAAGCCAATGATGCAACAAGGCTTGGTACGCATTGTAGCTCCGGCCTGACCAGCGACATGTGCACCCAAACTGTGTCCAATCAAAATGATGTTCTCCGGAGGCAACTCATGGGTATCGACGAACGACTGTAAGCAGGTGCCAAGGTCTGAACCGATAACATTTACATATCTTTTCGCAAAAAAGTAATTTTGCTTTGCGTATTTTTCCCAGACCACCTCAAAAACATTGAACCCCTGTCCCTGTCCATCGAGTAAAGCTGTTTTTATTTGTGTGTTTACCGGAGATGTGGAGTCAGCCTTCCAGCCATGGATGGTGAAAATGTTGATGCGTTCTTGATTGAAATGCTTGGAAAAGTTTCGATTGCCCATGTTTTTTGGGTGGATTGGTTCACATTCGTCCGGGTTTTGAGGGGTGCACAGGCACAGCTTTATTTTTTCGTCGGAGATGCCGTAACCACTTCTTGGACGTAGAGCAGGGGCTGTTAATGATTCGTTACGTATGTGGCCAGTTTCGTCCTCCCACAAGAACCATTTAATATGTGAAGGATCTTCTTCGGCAGGATCGTAAGATCTTGGTGTTTGCTGACCCAGCACTAAATAATAAAGCGACAAAACAAATAAACATAACTCGATTCATACCTAATCGAACAATTAATGTAAATATACTTACAAGGACTAGCTGAGATAATTATAAAAAACATTTCAAGTTTCATGGCTAAAAACCGTATGAAAATTAGTACTTTTGTTTTAACAATTGGTACCTATATCTACCTACATCGCAATGAATTTCAGCTTCAAAAAAATATTTATCTTATTTCTTTTGAAGCTGAAATTCGTTAAAACAAAAGTATTAATTTTCATACGGTTTTTCGGCAAAACAAGGAGAATTATCAAATAATGTTAAGTTGTAGACCGCTTATCATTATTTGCTCATTCTCCATGTTTTTCTCATTTAATAAAAAAAATTGTAATTCTTTGCAAATAATATACTGCGTGCATGGGGAAAGATTGAAATATTTTAACATTATTTATATGTAGGTATTTTAACCTTTTTTTTAAAATTTATTTTATTCTATTTTTGAAACACGCGATATAACCAAGTTAAAACTACCTAGCAACAAATTTCAAGGACGAAGGAGAATATGTTATTTAATTTTATATGCACGCTCAATTTAAAATCCCCAAATATTCAGAATGAATAGTACAGTAGAAAAATAAATTTTATAAAAAATTAATTACATGAAAAAGATTAAAAAATATAGAAGCGAGAGTAGGAGAAAACTAAGTAAAGTAAATTAACAATTTACCTATTCACTTCTATTTGCGTTTATTTTCCATTATCAATATGTACCGGGTGTTAGGGAATAGAAGTGAACATAGGGAATTTTCACTGTAAGTGTATCATATTTTCGCAAATTGCTGCTCCCCATTCCCATGGAAATAAATTGCAATCACACCAAATAAAGTCTTTTGATACCAACAACTATTTTATCACTTTACAATTACATTTTTAAATTAAAAATTTTCTTTATTCTGAAATATGAGTGGGCAAGCTTTTCAGAATAATTTTGTTGTTCTAAAATTATTATAAAAACCCTTAATTAAATTATTAATTATCAATCTGATAAACATTCAATGATTGCTAGAACCGCGCCTGCTGATATGTTTACATTTTTAATTAAAAATATAATTATAAAGTAATAAAATAGTTTTTGGTATCAGAAAACGCGATAAATTATTGTTTTTAATTGATGTAGGTAATTGAGATTTATTTCCATGCAAATTCCCTATGTTCACCCCCATGCCCTGCACCCGGTAGTTACAAAGTTGCACAACGAATAATTTTTAAACGAAATTTCATTTGTTTTATATTCAATTCTTATAATATTTCATAATCATACAAATTTTATATTATCGAATTAAAGAAATAATTATCACTAAATTAAATTAGTTCCGTTCTCAAAGGGTGCTTTGTCGTTGGTATTGAGATAAAAATCTCCAAAATTCCTTTGATCAAGGTTAAAGCACCCTAAATAAGATCTTTCATTATTGTTACACTTTCCATCTTCAAATTCTTTGTAACTTGAACATTGCACAGCATTAAAATTACACAAATTTAAAGATTCCGCAAAATATCTGTACGATCGACCATGAGCACAACTTCCAAACAAATCGATACCACATCCTGGCTGGCTAGGACCTCCACCATTCGGGAAGAAATCAACATCACCTAGCGATGATTTAAACGTCAATTTACCCGCAGTCGTGTGAATAATCTGAACATAATCAGCATCGCTGGGGTCTAGACGATCATCAATATTATCTAAGCAGAAGAGTGGAAGAGCCGGATCCAAACCTACGATGGAATGGGGCTTGGTACTCATTGTAGCTCCGGCCTTACCAGCGACATGTGCACCCAAACTGTGTCCGATCAAAGCGATGTCCTTCGAAGTCAACTCGTTGTTGTCGATAAACGACTGCAGAAAGTTGCCAATCCCGTACCCAATTCCATTAACAGCTAATCTCGCTGATATGTAATTTTTATTTGCGACTTTACCCCAATCAACGATAAAGACATTCACTTCTTGTGTATCAAGTAACGCGTTTTTTATTAGTTCGTTTACAGGACTTGAGTAGTCATTGTTCCAGCCATGGATAATGACAAAGTTGCGGAGTTTTGGATTGAACTGGATGGAATCGATTAGTGTTGAGTTCTTTGTTGGTTCGATTAATTGATATTCGTTACGGTTTTCAGGGGTGTACAGCATTATTTTTACGTCGGCGATGCCATAATCGCTCCTTGGAATTGTAGAAGCTTCGATTAATGATTCGTTGTGAATGAGGCCAGTTTCGTCCTCCCACAGAAACCATTTAACATGTAAAGGATCTTTTTCCGCAGGATCGTAAGTTCTTGATATTTGAGGAACCAGTACTATAATAAAGCAACAAAACAAATATACATAACTCGATTAATACCGATCCGAACAATTGTCGATACTTATACTTACAAGGACCAGCTGAGATAAATGTAACGAAAGTAATCAAGAATAATATTTGAAGTTTCATGTTGCTAGCCATATTAAACTTCAGTTTTGTTATATTGCTTTTGTAGCTGAGACTTGTTGCGATGTTTTAATTGTTAAAACAAATGTTCATTCGGTTTTATCGCTTTTATAGGTTTGCAACTTATCAATATTTGATAAATTTTTCATGTTTCGTTCATATTGAAAAAATAGCTTTCTAATTTTTGGAATAGTTGTTATATAAACTCTATATTTAAATGTTTTTTTTAGCGCATTTTGTAAAATATTCGATATCGTATTTGTAAAAATGCAAGTCGACAATTCGTTGACGCCATTATTCTCAGAGAAAAATAAATTACATGTAAAAGAATAAAGAACTGCTCAACTAAAGAAGCGAGACTTGGAGAAAGTAAATAAAATAAGTTAACAAAACCGACGATCCGATTGAATTAAATGTTCAAATTATTGCACTTTATTCACCTTTATATTTGCGGGAGAATCATTTTTACTAAATAATTTAAAAAGAGGCTGCAACTCTTAGTAGTAGTTCACCGCAAGCCACCAGCGTCACCAACACGGAGACTAGGCGAACTAATTACGCGCCACCTGTGTAGAAAGTACACTTCTGTAAATTGTGCTCAAAAGTAGAAGCTTCTAAATTATTCTATTTGGGGAAAAGGTTATTTATGCCCCACATGTCGACAATACGTGGCGCATATCGAGGTTTTAGTTCACCTCTTCCACAAATAGAACAATTTAGTTACAAGCTCCTACTTTTGAGCACAATTTACCGATTTCTATATGTTACTAGAGGTTTTAGTTCACCTATTCTCCACAGGTAGCGCGTATTTAGTTCGCCTCCTCTCCGCAGATGTCACTGGTGGTTGGTGGTGAGCCTTCTAATCTTATGTACTCTTATAGTGAAAAATGAAATATCAAATTGAATAATAGTTTGTAACATTTATGCAGAAAACGACCAACCTGGCCAATGTAAAACTGGTAACCCTGTATTTGTAATTTTATGTTTGTATTCTGATGGTTGCTATGGAGCCTCAATTGTCAAAGAGAGAAGACAACGTTGCTGATAAAGATAGAATTAAAGAACCGAGTTGACTTGGTGACATCCAAAACCTTATTCGGTCTCTTGGGTCGGCGTCGCCGATATTGAAATAGTAACACGAATATCATAGTTGCTCCGTGTTGATCATTTTGAAAGTTAATAATAGTATATTATTCAATGAGCCTATAATGCAGGCTATTATACGCGAGGGCAAGTTTAC
>JARJEB010017862.1:0-11395 GCA_030264535.1 Liometoxenus newtonarum | reverse complement strand
GGATTAAAAATGGAATAATACAAATACAAATATTTATTATAGAATTTTATTAAAAAATCTGAAAATATTATCTATTATTAAACATATTCAGCACAAAATCAAAGACTACGTCCAAGGATTGAATATGAATTTAACCTAGAAGATTTTTACTTTTGAAAGCTTTTGTTTGTGTTATTTGATTTTCTGCTGGATATGTTTAATAATAGATAATATTTGCAGATTTTTTAATAAAACTCTATAATAAATATTTGTATTTGTATTATTCCATTTTTAATCCTGTAACTTTACATATTAATTTTTACACAATAAATATAAATTCCCTCAATATATATGTAAAATATTTTTGCTAAAGTTACACAAAATAATGTGTCTTTTCTTACACATTTAGTGTAAAAGTTAATGTGTAATTATTTACAGATGAATTAAAAATTACATATTTTATTTTTACATAGCTTTTATATATTACACACCTGTGAAGAAAATACATATTTTTTCTTTACATATACTTTATACATTACCAAATATTTTAAGAAATTACATATTTCTATTTACACGTACTTAATGCGTTACATATCATGTAAAATTACACATTAGTATCTGGTTAACAGTTTTCATTATGATTTTGTGTAATTTTTTTTACGGTGTACTTCAGTAAATAATCAAGAACAGATAAAAATATTCTTTGAAGTTTGAAAAAATCCTCGTCACGTTTTCCTTTCGAATTCTATTCAAATTTAAATAACATGCAAAGCAAAAGAACTAAGAGATGTTCCTTTTCCAATATACTTAAGTAAACTTATTCAAATTAGGATATGAAAAAATTGACTAGAAGAAAAACTATTAAAAATGATTTATTGCGGATTTGTGCGTTTATATATACACCTACTAATTCAAAATTCTAAATCATTCTTATGGATTTATTTTTTTATTTTAACGATGTTTCAAATTGTATATCTTGTTAATTTATTCCCTGCTCAATTCATTCATTCTTTCCATTCTCAGTCCGATCTCTAAACTTGGTTGCGCTCTTTTTTCGTGTAAAACCCTATTCTTTATTATTCTCATCGTTTACCTACAGTCTCTTTTGGAACTGAATTTATAAAGTTGATTTATTTCTTTTGCCTTTGAAATTCCATTCAAATACTGAGATGGCTGCCGAGCCTAGCAACTTCAAATATTCAGCTTCAATTTATCCGACAATTTATGCTTTACGTGTATAATTCCGCGAGTGCACCCCTAGTGCAAAACTAGGAACTTTTATCAAACATTCTAGCACAGTAAAAGCTCCATAAAAGCTTTCCAACCAATAGCAAACGTTCTTCGTTATAAAGCTTCCTTTATATCCGTCAACCCTCTTAGTAAGGGGATCAAGAGTGTTCAATAGACGCTGGCGGTACAAAGCCAGAGGGAGAGTTTACGACCAAGGACTACGCGCCACATGCAGCGTCCTCGGTCGTCGGAATGATCTCTTTTACGAGCCTTTTGCAACACACCATCTCATTTAGGGGATGTTTCAGTCGACCAACCAATAAGGGGCACGACCGCATGAACGAAATTGGGAAAATGGTCGTTCGAGATCATAAAATGTTTATTGCGAGTACAATTTTTCCATAGCATATTGCACATATGCGGACATGTGGAAGAAACAACTATCAATAGATAAAGTGCCTATGGTGGTAAATTTTTGTCGTTGTTAGGCATCGTTTGTTCATGAAAAGCCGGTACTTACTTGGTACTTTTAACAATAAGATTTCAACATTTTGGTCACTTTTATTGCCACGATCGTTAAGATTGCCAATATTAGGGTTGGAATTGATCATTGATCGTCGTGAAGTTGATTCGTTATCAAGATGAAACATGAAAAATACAATCAGTTCGTTTATAATTTACGAGCAAATTTATTTCGATACACTCAGCTTTATTCTGTTTTAAGATCACTGAAAATCACACAAAAACTAGAACAAAATGCTAAAAAACTATAATTAAAAAAAAGTATTTATTATTTCAAGATTTACTCTTACAAGTATCGAGTAAAGGAAACAATTTTGAGTTCATTTGATCATTCTTTAAAAAAAACCAAAATTTTGGAGAATATTAGATGAGTTTTTAAATTTTCGCGCTTTCAAATAATGCTTGGGAAAATTTGTTTTATATGGTTATTAACTACACTTCAAGTGAACCCCAAAGTAAATCAACAACAATTTGAATTGCAAATATGAATTATTCAAAAGATTTTCATAAATATCCTACATGTCCTAACTAAATTAAATTAAAGTGATGCCAAATTAGCCGACGTACGAGGATAACAGCAGGAATCAGGAAAGAAAAACAATTGAAAATTATCTTTCGACTAATATTGTAACATAAGAGATGCAAAAAGAAAATTTTCCTTTTCTTTTTCATAAGTAACTAACAGAAACTAAACAGGACACGAGTACACATTTACATGCTTGTCTTCGGATACGGAAACGATCTTTGTGTTGTCTGGACTGAATTTGACGCCCCAAACCTGAAATATTAACGAATAGGCAAATTACCAGCCTAACAATAAGACCAAGTATTTCTTCTTTCTTTCTATATTCTAATAAATTATTAGGAATATTGAAATCAAAGCGAATTAAATCATAAGTATACGTACTTGATCACTGTGTTCTGTAAAAGTATGAATGCATTTCTTAGTCGCAACCTCCCACACTTTAACGGTTTTGTCTGAACTGCCGGAAACGAAATGCTTGCCGTCGGGTGAAAATGCAACACTCAATACCCATGATGCATGGCCTGATAGCGTACCCACAACATTGGCGTGTTGTCTGCAAATAAAAACGGAATTACATGTTTATTCCAATTCGTAACAAGTAGATTTGAATGTTATCGCTAAATGTTTTTAGTAAGTGGTTATTATTCAGTGAAGTTTGAGCGAGAACCAAGCGCGTTGCCAAATAGTCAGTTTCTCTAACTCTTAAAAGAATAAAATCTTTCAATTGCTTTATACCCAAGAAATATGGCGTTCAAAAGTAAGTACGTACACATCGTATAATTTTAAATGTCCATCGTCGGAAGCAGTCAGCAGAAACATGGAATCCGGTGAAAAGCTTAAAGAACGAATGGGCATAGCGTGTCCTTCCAATGTGTGACACAATTTGTTGGCTTCAACGTCGAAAATGTTGATGATACCATCAATCGCCCCACTAGCTATGTATTTGCCATCAGGGCTCTGAAAAGTAACCAAAAATTATTTCCAATTACGCAGATAACTTAAAAATTCTGACATTTTGCTTCAATTGCATAGCAAGGACAATAATTTTTTATAGACTGAGCTTTTAAAAGTAAATTTGATCTATAATAAAGTAGGAATTAATTTAACTTAACTTTGTCATTTCTACTGACAACAGATAGGCAACTCTTTATACATATTTAAAGGCTAAAAAATAGCTAAATACGCAACGTGAAAAAATACTTGTTTTAGACTCACATAAGCAATACTAAGAGAAAACTTCCCCCTGGTATCGTAAGTCTGTTCGGATTTGGCACTTTCAACACTGTACAGCGTTATTTTGCCGGCTTGTGACCCCGAAATTATGTATTTATCGTCCGGACTAAACGCAACCGTCCACAAATCCAATGGTCCCGTTTCAATATTGGATATTTTCTCGCCTTTGTCAAGATCCCATATCCTCATGCTGGAGTCCAATGAACTAGATGCACACCCTACAAGAGAAAGAAACGAAAAATCAGGATTTTGGTGGATCTTCAGGAGAATTAAGTGTGGATCGCATACATTTTCCGTTATTGCTAATAGCCACTGACACAATACCAAGCGAGTGCCCCTCTAGATTATGCTTCAAGTCAATCTGATCGTTGTCTAGGTTCCAAACTTTTACCAAATCATCGAGGCCTCCAGTGATTATAAAATCATTGCTTTCTTCATCATTTTGCATAGGACTTCTACAAAAACAATGAAATATGCACGGTTTGTTGCTTAAAAGGAGACTTATGCTTTACCTCGAGTTTTCGTTCTCTCTATCGTCCTCATTGCCCTTTTCTTTTGTTCTTTTAGACGATTTTGTGGTCTTGCCCCATGCACAGCTCCAAATGCTGTCTTCGTGGGCGTTCTCGCGTTTTGCAAGCAGAGAATACTACAGATTAAACGTAATGAGCCATCTGCAAGGTTTATTTAATAACATAAATCGACTTACCATAGTCCACACACTTTTATTTGCTTAATTTTAGCAAAAACCTCGGCAAAAACAAGTAATCCGATAAGTAGTAGTTTTAAGGAGGTTATGTTTGTATTTATGAATCATCGAATTTTGGACACGATAATTGTAAGCTTTTTTTATAAATGTGTGAGACCTGCTTTATATCAAAGAAACACTAATTAATCTAGTAATAATTAAAATAATTGAAATATTATTGCACAGGACCATTTGGAATGAAGTGTGCTATAAACTGACCAAATTTCAATTAATTTGGAACACTTTTAATTTTTTCTTCCAAAAAACCAAACCATCAACAAAATTTTTCTGAAAAAAAAGGTCAAAATTGTACTGTATTAATCAGCATTCTACAAGGAATCCAACGGCCCAATTAAGTAGCTGCTGTACTTGTCTCTGTCATTGTTGTTTTGTTAACTATAATGACAGTGTCCAAATTTGATGGTGCAACGTGTTTTCACTAAATATGCAACTGATTATGCACGAAATTTAGTTATTGATGCTGAAAATGAAAATACGAAAGGAAATAAGAAAAACATATTTTAAAGGAAAAAATGTTTGCTTTAACTCGAAAATAAAAGTACAATTCATTTAATAAGTTATTTCCAGTTCCTTTGCACAGCGTACATATGTGAAGGGAGCATCTCTTAATTTTCAAATATTTTTCAGTAAAAAAGGAACATATTGATATATTTATCAGTTATTTTATTTGAACTTCCATAATAAGACTGACCACGAGAAGAGATGGCACATCATAAAGAATGTATAAAGATCTTGAGGCGTTCGAATGTCGAAAAGTTCGAAATGGTCAAAGTAATCAGTGATGGGAGAGTATAATTCTTTTACCATATCCATTTTTAGACATATTTTGATGCTGGTGGAGTGGTATATTAATGGAAATTAATGTGTAAATATGCGTCGTGTTACTAGAATTTGACTGTTTGCTTTTTTTTTGATACATTTGACTTGTCATTAATAATGTCAGTGTCGTAGTAATGTTAGTGAAAACTATTAAAACCTGTGAAAAATTCTATAATTTATTCCAACTTTATTCATTCCTTAATAATTGCTAACAAAAAAGCGTATACAAAAGCATTGTGTTGCAACAAAACCATTTCATGATTGTGTGTTGCATTTTGCTTCAAAGCGCCGATTTTAAAAGTGAATTTAAAAAATTCTAATACAGACATATTCTAAATGGAAAATTCTAAGTTACAATTACATTTACATAAAAATAACAAAAATAAAGAGCTTTCAATCCTTAAATAATTAAAATAAAAAGAAGCGCGCTTATCCATGAACTAATTCGGTATTTGAGGCAAACCAAACTCATCAACAGCAATTCCATCCTGAAGTGAAAGCAAATAGCATTGATATCATATCATGATAGTTAAAAAATGGTGAAACTGTGATTTTCATTCTCTCACTTACTTTATTCTTGTTAGTTTCAGCTTCCGGTTTGTTGCTAGGAGCTTCTGGTGCTTTGAGTACGTCATCCAGATAGCTGGCATCGTCGTCCAAGGCGATTTCATCACCGAGAGCATCCAATTCTGCTGCCAGCTCGTCATCGTCGATCTCAGCCACATTGTAGTTCCTTCCCAAGGCTTCTTGCACCTCGTCAGCTTGCTCCATCATGTCAGCCAGTTCATCTTGCACGTCCTACGGCATAAAATCGGAAACTATACATAAAAACTAAAAGAAAAGAAAAGAAAAAACTCCGAAGAATTACATCGATTTCTTCGATGTTGATCTTTTTAAACTCCTTTTTCATTTGCTTCATGCCGTCCTTCATTGCCACAACGGTGGCGTGCGTATCCTTCAGCGTTTGCTGTGCGTAATTTGCCTGCTCCATATTGAATGACTGTCCTCGTAGATTATCCAGTTGCTGTTCGTACTGCTTCTTCTGTTTGAGGACGCGCATCGCTTTCGCTTTGACTGCATTCTTTCCAGGGCCTTCCCGCATCTTACCCAGTTGTTCTTTGAAGCGACGCAAATCATTGTCCAGGCCTTGAATTTTCTTTTCAATGCCATCAGCTCTTGCATCTACCTAAAATTTAAGCAGTATGAGTTAGTAATATTTTCGAAACAAATTACAGAGAAAAAGTAGTCAAAAAAAAAGTACCTACACCTGTTATACAATCATTGATGCTTGGACCTGGCTCTTTGGGCTTACCCTTACCAAATAATCTATTCATAATGAACTTTATTTAGCTGGAAAAGCTAGAAAATCAAAAATCCTGAAGAAAATTGTTGCACTTTTTGTGTGGTTATGTTGAATGTGTAATGTCAGAGTCAGATTCAGTTCATATATAGGCAACTTGTTTCATAGTTAGGGACATTTAAAGTTGCCTAGCGTAAAATAGCCATTGAAAATGGAAAAACCTCGGGAAAAACTAAGAAGTTTTTCATGTGGATTACGAGTATTTCCACTTCTTTTAAAACAAAAAACATTTGAAATACACCAACTACAACCTCATCTTCAATAATACTTTCACTTTCATCTCTTAATCATGAAGAAATTGATTAATTTGCAAATTCCACCAACAATATATAGCCATTTGTAACTTGAGCACATCTGCCATGGCCATTTAATGTAAATATTTGTTGTATTTCATACCATAATTTAATATTACTTTATATAAACAACTTGCCGTCTTCCCTTTTAACTATGTTATCATTTCATGCAATGATGAAAGTGTTTACCTAAAGTTTTGTATGTTTATAAAGCTGTTATGAAGTTGTTATCAATTTGACCTCAATGAACCTTTGTAAGACGAAACTAACGACGGAATAGCACTTATTCCACAATAACAAGTGCTAGTTTAGCTGCTTAGCAGTTAAAACACGTTAAAAGTTGAGTCAGTTCTCTCCCATTCGTTCGGCAAGCCGGTTCTCGTTAATTTCATTGCCATTGCCTTGAAATTGAACACTAACAGCTTACAGATGGCATCTAAAATCGGTAAATACTTGAAAATAAATAATTATATACATTTATAGTTATGAAATCATAATTTCACCACTGTATCGTTGCGACACAACTGATTTAAATTACTATAAACCAATTTAAACGCACGTTTTGATTGATTATCATTGAATCACTAATTTAAATTTATTTGTAGATTAACGTTTTCACTTTTTATTTATTGCTTTTACAGCATTATTATCTGTATCCGATAAAACTGGATTGTTAACTCTGGGAAAGAATCTCAGCGACCTTGGATTCACGCTGGTCGCTAGTGGAGGGACAGCGAAGAGTCTACGCGATGCTGGCATGCAAGTGAAAGATGTTTCAGACATATCTGGAGCACCTGAAATTCTCGGCGGACGAGTTAAGACCCTTCACCCAGCTGTTCATGGGGGCATCTTGGCCAGGTAACAAAACTTTCAAACCAGTTTCAGTCTCATTCTATTCTTTGGACGAAAAAAAAAATATATATCAAAATAACAAAAAAAATGCAAGAAATGTTTTGTCAGGATTATAAAGTGGAATATTTATGATCAAGAATTTCAAAACTGTATTCAAATATGAGTTGTTTTGAAGTATTCTGATGCGAAATATATTTTCGTATAAAATCCGTAATTTTTAAAAAACTTCTTCCCTAAAATTACCTATACTTATTTCTATGTTTCTTAGGGAAATTCCCAGTGATCAAGCGGATCTCCTCAAGCATAAAATCGAAATGATCCAAATCGTCGTCTGCAATCTGTATCCGTTTGTGCAAACCGTTTCGAAACCCGACGTAAAATTGGACGTCGCCATCGAGAATATCGATATTGGAGGTGTAACCCTCCTTAGAGCCGCAGCCAAGAACCACAACCGCGTCACCGTCATCAGCCATCCAGACGATTACACCAAAATCGTTGGCGAAATTAAGGCCTCACCCAACAAGGACACAACCCTTGCCACTCGACAAAATCTGGCGCTCAAGGCTTTCGTCCAGACCTCCGAATACGACCTTGCCATCTCCGACTACTTTCGCAAACAGTTCTCCAACGGAGAGTCGCAACTTACTCTTCGATATGGAATGAACCCGCATCAGAAACCAGCCCAAATCTACACAACTCTGAGCAAGCTCCCTTTGACTGTTTTGAACGGCTCACCAGGCTTCATAAATCTCTGCGACGCGTTGAATGGATGGCAGCTGGTCAAAGAACTGAAACAGGCGCTGGGACACCCAGCAGCAACAAGTTTCAAGCATGTCTCACCAGCTGGTGCCGCAATTGGAGTGCCATTCGGTCCCAATGAGGCTAAGCTCTGTATGGTGGAGGATCTCCTCGACCAACTTTCACCATTGGCCATTGCTTACGCCAGGGCCAGAGGAGCTGACCGAATGTCTTCATTTGGCGACTTTGTTGCTCTTTCTGATGTCTGCGATATCCCCACGGCAAAGATCATCTCCAGGGAGGTCTCCGATGGTGTAATTGCACCGGGTTACACCGTCGAAGCCATGGAGCTGTTGAAGAAGAAGAAGAACGGCGGCTACTGCGTACTCCAAATCGATCCTGCCTATGAGCCAGAGGCAATTGAATGCAAAGTGCTCTTTGGGCTCACCATGGAACAGCAGAGGAACAATGCTATTGTTGATAGGAATGTCTTCGTTAATGTTGTCACCGCGAGCAAGAGCCTTCCTGAAGCGGCCATTCGTGATCTCATCGTTGCTACGATTGCTTTGAAATATACGCAGAGCAATTCCGTTTGTTATGCTAAGAATGGGCAGGTTATTGGGATTGGGGCTGGACAGCAATCGAGGATTCATTGCACCCGTCTTGCTGGTGATAAAGCTGATAATTGGTGGTTGAGACAACATCCTAAAGTCCTTAATATGAAGTTCAAGCAGGGGGTGAAACGCGCTGAAATATCAAACGCCATCGATAATTATGTCAATGGGACTGTTGGCAAGGACATGGATAGGAATATGTGGATGTCTATGTATGATGTAGTGCCCGAGGACTTGACCGAGCAGGAGAAGAAGGAATGGATGACCAAGGCGTCCGGGGTTGCTCTTGCTTCTGATGCTTTCTTCCCCTTCAGGGATAACATTGATAGAGCTAGCTTGGTACGTAAATTTTTAATGCACATTTGCTGGTCGCGTTTCCGAATACTCGATATATTAACATATTTCTAAAATTAGAGCAGCAACACAAAAAAGTTTTACGTGAAACTGTTTCCCATTTAAGTGACAATAATAACGCTTATTGGAACTTTTATTAAGCAAAATATTTTCAATTTCCTATTTTATTTCAAAAAATTTATAATTTTTTTAATCAAAAATCCTTCAATCACACACACACACACACACACACACACACACACACACACACACACACGAGACAATCTTATGGAAAAAATATTGATGTCTTGCTTGTTGCCAGTGAAAATAAGCTACTAATTTGCTTGAAAAATTTTATTAGTAACACACAAAAGATGAAATATTTAATTAATTTAAATACGCTGATTAATTTTTGGTATATTTTGTTGTTAAACAGAGTGGTGTATCATTCATTGGAAGTCCACAAGGTTCAACTAATGATGAAGCCATAATTAAGGCCTGCAACGACCACAAAATGACGTTAGCACATACAACATTGCGTCTTTTTCATCATTGAACAATTAATCTTTGACGTGTATGCTAATAATATTTTTGTTATAAAATTACTTGTTGTTTGTTAAACATTTCGTCATTCTGATATCGTTATCAATAAATATTACCAAATTATGTTGAAAACAAACGTGAAATCTTTGCAGTTGTATCCATGCCAAATTCTATTTGAATTTCTAGAAGTAAAAAAGCAGACGCAAAATCGTTCCTTCAACAAGAATAGTAAATAAAATTTAGATCAGAAAATGTTACTTTGTTACCTATTTCAAAATGTGTTCGTTCCCATATATTGTTACAATATACCTACCTATTAGAAACACAGTTCATAACTGCAATAAGTACACTCTTTTTGCATTTCCAACCGAAGCTAAACGAAATGAAATTGACTTAAGTCAACTTAAGAATGTAATGTAGCGTAGAGTGCATTTTAATTGTAAAACTTGCGTAACCGAAAACGGCGAACCGCGCACCAATTGTGCGCTGGACGCTTAATAGTTATGGTTTTGGTTGAAATACTGTTAGGTTGTTAATACTTATATACAATTTACTGAAGGGAAAAACTTGCAACTTGGGACGATTTATGTGCGCGTTCGTTATCGTTGAAGAATTCTTTGCATTATTACTATACGCACCTTAAGTTTATTTAAATTCCTTACGACTTTTTTCCTCACGCACATGATGCAGATCTTTTACGAATTTAGGAATGAAATGGAAACGCAGTTAAAAAATTGGAGTTGTGTAAGTCTCAATGTTTTGGAGTAATTTCCATAATTAGTTTAATAAAATGTTGATTTTTGCGCCGTCGAAGCAAGTCGAGTAAGTAAGTGAAAGTTAGATATTAGTAATTCCAGCTATAATTATTATTACTTGGTTTAAAATTTTTATGCTTTGGATTATAACTGAGATGAACTTTTTTTTTCTTTACTTATATTAAAATTTAATTTCTATATTTATTTGGTCTTATTGTGATTAGAATTCCATAATTTTCATAAGACCGTTCATCAAATCGACCTTCTTTAATCAAACCAAAAATGAAATAAGCAAAAAGTGGTCAGTCAATCAACTTAGAATGTTTTGTTACTTTCTGTTCTAACGAAGACAAAATGATTTTTAAACATTGTAATTAAATCGTGAGAGATGGAATGGCAACTTCTAGTTAAGCAGAATTCATAATCAATTAACCACAAAAAAAATTATGTTCAACAGTTGAATACTTAATTATAGATACTTAAATTAATGTAAAAGTACATCGACCATTTCAAAATCATACAAATAAGTATTCACAAATTGGAATCATGTCCTCCTAATCAGCAAATTTGAGGGTAATCAGCATGCACATAGGCGTACGCACGGGGCGTGCCGGTGGTGCCCAGGCACGCCCTAATGCTTCAAGATTAAAAACAAAATTGAATGTTTCAAATAATTCAATATTTAATTAATTTCAAATTTTCAAGTTCCATATTTATTAGGAGCCATTCTGCCATTATATAGTTTCATTCAATATTGATGCACCACCCTGCACAAAACGGAACGTTCCCAAAAAGCCGTATATATTAATTTTCAGTTTGGGCACGCCCTAAT
>JARJEB010017857.1:0-20493 GCA_030264535.1 Liometoxenus newtonarum | reverse complement strand
AAGTTTGTCCAGTTCTAGTTCGACGCAGCATGTATTTTTGGGTTTTTAGTTCGTGTTTTCCTCGTGTGAATTGAAGCGCTCGACTTCGTCTCGCGCTCCCAACGCACTCGCATGGAGTTGACTCGTTTTCGCTATAGTTACACAATATAACTACTTCCTACAGCCTCTATGAAATGGTACACTTTCGCCATATCGGTTAGTTTAGCTAGAAAGTAGACAATTACTCAAATAACCCAAATTCTAGCCACTATCTAGCAAAAGTAAAAAGTAATGCGGAAAAGTCATAACAACACAGTTTCCCGCACAATTTCTTATCGAATTAGTAGTAGAAATTCGACATTCGACCGCATTTTATAACTTAAAATTTTTAACTTTTATGGGGCACAAATTTCGTTCGAACTTTATTGCATAAAACGATAAAATAGAATTATAAAGAAGGGAATAACACTCACGGGTAGAACTACGGCTATTACAAATTACTTGAAAATCTACTGGGACCACAAAAATTGAGTTTCTGTATCGATTTTGAATATGGAGTGTACCGATTTCGCATTTGGGTAAAAGCCATAAAATAACCATTTTGTGTGGCGAATTTGTAATTTGCCATTTTATTAATGTTGCGATGGAAAAACCAAACCAAACCGCGATTCGAAAATATTCATTTTCACACTCACGAAATTGTATACTTTCCAAACTTGTTAGGTAAACTATACTATTTAGAAAATTTGTCCAAGTTTCACATTGTCATTTAAAAACGCATTATACTTTTGTACAGTGCTTCGAACAAGCAAATTAGCCTGGTGTTGCATCATGAACCCCATACAACATAACATTGTATACATTTCAGTGGGTAATTAATTGCCGCTAATTAGCCGTTGTACAATGATCAATTTGGCATGATTATCAGCTTTGTTAGTTAAGATCTATGTGCGTAAGCTCAAAGCTGATAAACTAAGCTATTCGATATCTCTCAATTACTGCGGAATAATTCGTCTGCAAATCCAGCAAATCTGAACTCAGCATCAATAGCGCCCGTGATGATGAACTCTAATCTCAAGAGTGAATACAAATATGTACTTTAATTGTACAATACATTTATAAATGAAGTTGATTGACGTATTTTCAAAGTTGGATGACTTGTAGATGTTGATATATGATCGATGCTTATAAGTTGCGAAGTTTGCACCCTACGCGAAACATTTGAAAGAAATTAACTCACGCCTGGGATTTTTGGGATTTTACATTTTTACTTCCAGTGTGCCCATATACGTAAATTATAAATTTGACGTCTCGCCGTTAAATTATTAAAAAAAAAATCATGCTAGTCAGGCACGTAGCCAGAGAGGCCGTAAAATTCAGAAAAACTGAATTTACCTCAAAGAAAAAGTGTGACGTTGTTAAATTTTTCTCCACCTCAGCCTAGTCCGAACAAAATTCCTGGCTATGTGCTTGATGCGAGTGTTACGTTTTTGGCAAATCTAGGATCCTAAAAATGTGTATATTGGGTTGCAAACTTATAATCTTCTAAACCTAAACAATTATCCGCTTAAACTTCGTGTAACTTGAAGAACAAAGCAAAGAAAAATTCAAATTCAATTTGCCAAAGAAATTTTATTATCTTCGCATAAAACACGCGCGCGTTATAACCATAATACGAAAGCAATTGCACATAACTTTCAGTTAGCGACGCTAGCGAGTTTCGTACACACGTAACCAACCAATCCCTCTATTTATAATTCAAAATGTATACGTAACTAAAGTAACGAAAGTCTCTGGCCCTTACGAAGTGATCTGATGCACTCAAATTGTTTGCACTTTGCGTTTGAGTATTGTTTGCGCGGAATATACGTATGTAGTATATATGTATGACTGATTATTTACGACCCTTGAAACTTTATAGTGTTTGTTTTAATCTCCGAAACGCTTCGAGGGTGGTGTAGTCGATTATTGCTTGTTTAAAGCGTGTAGGTACATACATACTTACGAGTACGGCCATGCAAAACATTAACGGTTACGTTAGTTATTTGTATACAGGGTGTCTCAACTAAAACTGAAGGAGTTATATTATAAGGGAACGAGATATGGAACCAAGGTAGGCAACCAAGAATGCATATGTGAAATCTTTATTGTTTTCATTCAATATTTTATAATTTCATTGATATGTTTGAGAAATTAGTCATTTTAAAAAGAATTACGTATTCTCCAGAAGAATGAAATTATTAATCAATGAAATTCTAAATTATTGGCATTATTAGTTGCCTACGTTGGTTATTGCTTGTCTCAAATACAGAAAACATGAAGCACGACGCTAAATCCTATGTTGCATTTTAATTTAGACACCCTGTGTATGCTCGCGTACACAAACAAACTGATAATCGTCGGTCGAGATGCATTCACGATTTAATTTTATTACTCGTTGTTTAATATGAGTATGGTGTATATAATTTTATGTACTCTTCAAACTCAACTATATACGCATATAGAGAAAATGGTTTGAGGTATGACAGCAGGAGTGACTCCAGCTAGCGTAATGCACACACATTAGGACGAGTTCATCAACATAATATGAACATTTGTTTTCACTCTATGTTTACATATTTATATTAGGTAGACATAAACTTGTTAATTAACTATTCGCATTAAATTATACACGCTCGTATGTTTTGTTAATGATGTGTTTAACGCGAAGTGGGTACAAGAAAATGCTTTAAATCAAAATGATGATAGCCGTATTCGCAATGACTGGATGCCAATTATTTATTTGATTAATAACCTAAAATGTTATTCAAAATGCATAAAAGTGTTATTTATTTATAATTTATATTTTTCTGCAACCACTACAGATAAATACGCACAAACAGCAGGCCCTGAAAACGAGTCGTTCAACGTACGTTCAAAGTATTACATGATGAACCTGGTAAAGTCAATCGCACATGCCGAAGTTAGCAACATCGTGTCTTTTACATTGTTTTTTTCTACAGACTTTGTTTGGTGACCTGCTGCTATTTGTATTGTAAGGAAATTCAAATTTCCCGCAAATTCCAACCTCCACACAACATGGCTGACACGCCAAAGGTTACAAAACGAGGCCTGGCGAAAAACATTTTCTAAATTAATAGATTATAGAATGCCTTGAATATTCGAACAATGTAATTTGACTGACGCGAAATGACACACAATTCGGATCGCGACAACTAATTTAGTAATGTCGGGCAGCGACAATGGTGGGTTTGAACGAAATCAATTTCTCGTACAAAGAATGGATTCTATTGGGCATAATTATTTACGTTCTCTTGGTGTTGGCAATAATAATAATGCGTTACGTGGTGTTACGTAGATGCATCACAAACTCGGAAGCGCCAACGACACTGACAAGGGGCGGAAAGTCATGTCGCATTCGATGCGATTGTTTTCGTCTGGATTGTTCCTACTATTATTGTTTCTGTTGCGAATTAAGAATGAAGAAGACTCCGAAAAAAGGTGTTGAGAACGTTTAACGTAATAAGTTTTGTAATAAGTTTTTTAAATAAATTTTATCTGTTTATTTCACTTTTTTATTGCGGGTGTTACAATTTCAATTTGCCAAAGGAATCATCAATACCTATACAGAAGAGACTTCGTGTACACGTACAGGTATTTATAATTTGCTGATGGTGGTTTGAAATGTAATTAGTTACCACTTAAGCTTAAGTATCTTGTACATTTGAACACTACCCCAAACACCAAAATTCGAATAAGGAGCGATGAAATGATACCACTTCGGATCAAATTTCTCATGTTAATTTATACGAATACGGCATATCAAACGAAACATGCGTATTGCGGACATAGTTGCGGTCTTTTGGATATTTGCATATATAATCTCGGATCCGATGTAGTTTCGTGATCCTTGTAATGAAAAAACTATGCGCAAATGCGAACGTGATGTTCGCGAAGTACTCGTTTATCATGGAATTGGAATGCTGCCCATCTTATTTTATATTACCAAAGACTCTCACGTCGTGCGCATATATTTTGTCCACGTTACATTACCACGGTAAAATAATAAAATTGCAATAAGAAGGTGAATAAATAATACGTGCAGCGGATCGTCTGCGATGATTAGGCAAACTGGCCACATTCGGAATACGAATTGCAAATCGCGATGACATTCTTTTTCATATATTCATACTCACATGAAGAGTGAAAGTATTTTTGATTGAAGATACGTTTTGCATTTGTTAAATGCGGCTCTGCATTATGCGAATTTATCATAAAGATAAAGTAGAAAATAAGTTTATTCTGTCATATCGCGGGAATTCAGTGGAAATTTTCTGACATAATATTTATATAATGACGATTGCGCCATTCTCATTCTTGTCTACTTTAAACACCCCGACGACGTATTTAAATATTTGAGAAGCGCATGAATCCTGGCCGCACCGAAACGCCAACGCAACGAAATTTCCGCTGTTGGAGATGTTACACACCCTGGTTAGAACTACAGACAAGTTCCGCGACCCTCTTTCGCTTCCAAGTCTAGTTTCTAATGGCCTCTGATAGCATCAAAGGCATGCAGCTCAAGCAACATGGTAATTACTCACAGTAATATTACTAGCTTTGGGCAATCTGCACGTCATTAGTATTTAACAAGGATTATTACAACTAATCTCTGGATACTTTGTTCCACTCACTCTTACTCTGATAAGTACTTAAACTAACTTGTAGGTACATACTCAAGTTTTTTGAAACAATCTTCAAAGAGTAAATAAAACAGAACGTTTTAATTTTGTTAGATATGCAGAGAAAGATGAGTCAATTACATATCAATAAACATTCGGATTTAATTAATTATAGACAGAATTTTCATTATAACGTAATATGTTTGAATGTCATAAAATTTCAGTTACGACAGTTTTCAATTGACCCTTGAAATCCAGCCAGCATATCTCCGCATATATGAATATAGAATTAAGATCGACGACAATTTATTTGAAGTACTTCTACCTATATTTCGCCCATTCTGGTATAAGGTGCGTTTTATTGCGAACGAAAGTTACACCCGTGAGACTAAAATGCAATATAATGACTTCGTGAATTTTTACATCATTTTGACATATAACTTATGTGTGGCGGTCATTTCAGCAAGTTTATGATTTATTTACCCTTAATGTGTTTTAAGATCACTTTTAGAAGAACCGAAAAACCGTAAAAATGTTGTATTTTTCGAAAATTCTTGTTTCAAAAGACAAAAATCTTCACAAAACGCGAGTTCATTCTGACTTAACCTCAAACGCTCAAACCATACAATTGCGTCAATTGAGAGTTAGAAAAGTAAAGCAGCCCATACACTTTCAACCTAGTCGTCAACTTGCGATGTTGAGGATAGGATGACAGTCTGTGGACAGGTTGATGTTGAAATTTCATGTTGAGTACCAAATTGAAGAAAATCAAAGTGGTTTGGATTTTTGGTGGGCGGAGCCTGATGTTGGCGACCAGGTTGAAACATGTGTGGCACGGTTGACGACATGCTTGTAAACATCAGTTGTTTTATGGGAATCGTGCTGTCAATTTGTAAAAACTTGTGGGAAGACCAAAATAAAACTGATGTTTATCAACTTGATTGACATGTGTGTGGGCAACAACCCCAACCTAGTTGAGGACAAGGTTGACGACTAGGTTGAAACTGTATAGGCCGCTTTACACTCCAGCGATTGAACCTATTCAATAAAACACTCGCTCCAGTTAGGTGAGTTAACGTGCAATAAAACGCACCTATAGACTAAACAAATAATCACGAAACTTACAAACTAAAGCAATATTTAAACCCCCCAGTAATAAATAATTCATTGTATTAACCCTGCGGTCAATCAACTGTCCACAAATTATGTAACAATTAGGAGTGCATTGAAGTTGGTGTTGATCGAATTGATATTGCCTATTAGAGTAACAACAGCATGCACCCACTGAACAAGCACATCAATCATCAAATTTCAATTGATTTTGAACAATGCAATTATAGACTTACAAGTATGAGTAATATATGCTTATCTATAATAGCAGTGTTAAAATTTTCTCCAAATTGAAACTCTCATCGCCCAGAGCACAACGAGAAATTAGACAGAAACAAAGAAAGACCATTTTTCGCCAGCCGATTACTACTGCATTACCTAAGAACACGGTAAGAGCACGGTATTTAAGAAGCAGTGCTGGAAAACGATAAAATCTTTGTGCTTGTTATAATACTGTGTGTGCGGTCGATTAAACTTGAATCCACCGCTGCATTTCCATTCTATTGTAATTACGAAATCGTGCGGACGAGTTTATTATGAATGTGTCGAATTCGTTAGTTCGTTAGGTTAGGTTAGTGCATGTGGTTTGGTTTCATTCAATCAATCGACCCGTCAAGCGATAAAAAAAAAATAAGATGAACGTAGCACAAAATATATAATCATGAAGAGATCAAAAACAGCAGAAAGCATCAACCGCACCAACCATCCAAAGAGAAACAATGCGAACAAAGGAACCAAAATAATCAAATAAGAAGGTGTTTGGGTAGTTTGTAGGTTATGGTTTATGGACAAGGGACGCATAAACCAGACCAGATTGAGGGTAATAATTAAACCGTGAACGTTAACAACGTAACCGAGATAAGAAGAGTGAAAAGATCAGATTACGCGATTGTGTGCTTGGTTCGTCGGCTATGCGTCGGCTCGACTGTTGCCTTGCAATGTGGTCTTCTTTGATCGTTGAAAACGAAAAGGCGTTTTGTGTGCCCTATGGGTTTGAACGTGTGTTGTTATAAGAGATAAGGTGGTCCCGAGATCCCTGAGGCGATTTTTGAAGAATGCTAGAGGAAAAGGTTTTGGTTTCAGACAACGAGCGTGAAATGGCATGAGTGCGGAGAATTTTGCTGTTCGGAGGCTCACGAAGAGAGCATAATGTTCTTCCTGCTGTCAGAATAGTTCTCTACTCGTAGATATAGCGGAGGCTGCAAAAGGCATAAACCATAACGTTGTTCATATCATATTATACGATGTGTATGTGTCGACGATGAAATGCCAAGCCGGAAGAATGCTATTTAAGAGTCGACTTCATAAAGGGGCAACTCAATTTCACGAATGGTCCATAACATCAAACGGGGCTCCAGCTCCTGATCCTGGCATTTTCGAATGGTCCCGATCCGATGGAGAGACGAATATTTTTAGGGCGTGTACCCGACATCAAGGCGAACATAAACACTAGACGGAAAACAATTTGGCATTGGTGTCGTATAAACGTATAAATACAAAAATTACAACGACTTGTCGTAAAGCTTCTTCTCTTCTCTATTTCTTCCAATATAGAGCCAGCATTAATAGGACCGTGCGGGAATATTCTTAAGCGATGATGGAAATGTTTGTGTTGCTTGCGCTTTTTTATTTTATATACCTACTTAATATTATACCATAACGTAGATGATGTGGAAAATAAGAGTGTCATGTTTTTGAGAAAAGTTGTAAAACTCCAAGCGCTTTTCCCTCAACTCTAACCTAACTCTGGCGATCTCAACTAAATTATTCTTTCTCGTTTGCCTTGCTGTTTCAGGTTGTTTATAAATTTTCTAACTATAGATTAAAACAAGCTGCAAGACATACAAAAGCAAAAAATTTGATGAGATTCTACATTATGCAGTCAAATTAGTGAACTGAACGAAGTCGTAAGAAATCGAAAGAAAAAATCGAGCAATAAATGTGAATTTTAAAATATAAGAATAAAGCATCGTAAAAACGAACAAATAAAGTTAGGTAGGTACCTTGACTTTTGACATTATTAAGTATACATAAAATATTCACATTGTCTTTGATTATATTGTTATTTATGTAAGAATTGAACACGGTGAAGAATAAAGGAAGGTTTATGATTTTGACATAATTTGTATAAGATTTTAACTTATGAAATAATCCATAAGATTTAAATATAAGACTCTCGATTGGTTCATGAATAATGACATAGGTATAAGCCATAATATTGAACAAGGACGCATGTCAAAGTCAAAAAATGACTGCAATCTCTGTCATTATTTCCGTCAGCATGGCATACGTAGTTGTTGAAGAGTCGTGCTGGCTTATCTTCAACCTCATTGGCTAGTTGGTGAACTTCTATGTCAAGGGCTTATATCAAGGGGACCCACATGTCAAAGTCAAAAAATAACTGCAATTTCAGTCTCAGTCATCATTTCCGTCACCATGGCATACGTAGTAGCATGACAATCATAAACCGTCCATTAATTCTATAAAAAATGGTTCGCAAGTAGTTAAATCCAAACAATATTCCCCATATATATAAATATAGTTATAAAAAGTAAGCTTCTAATCATATTACCAAAACGATTTGAATTTAATTCAGTCTGCTATAAACTTGTCAAATAAAATAAATAATTTGTTGATGCCATAAATAATTTATTTCCATGATAAAGTGTGTTCCATAGAGGCGCGGTGTGGTCGGATGCCCGACGGCCAGACAAACTTTGTCCGCGTAGAAGTTGTCTGGTCAGTGGAGACTTGCTTACAATGTATAGTTATGATAGATATACGCTTCATATTCTAATTTATCACTCTATGTCTGTATCAAACTTAGTTGTTTTTGTTTTGTTCGTATAGTTCAAATTATATGCGATATGAACTCGAAAACTATTGAGTATGTATATGTACACCTTAGAAAATTGAATATAATTAGCACCGGATATGTTACCTATATACTTAAGTAATAACAATCGTTATATAGTGCGTCGTTTATCATATGTGGACGGTTTTCGAAGTATACAGGGTCAGGGTGTGTATAAATTCGTGAATTAGCTTCTGGTTGGTAGTGTTCTTCTTTGGGCAATTCTGAAGAGAAAATCTTTTTACGAAAATATTAGATTGGGGATTGGCCTTCAGGAGCCAATTAAAAAAAACGGTACATATTGCAACGTTGCAGTGGACTGGTATCACTTCCCCTACAAAATAAACTTCGCAACTAACAACACACAGTACATAATGTCAAAAATTTAAAAGGCGAAAAAACGAAATGTCGATTATTTAGATGCCAAATCGTTTTCTTTTAAGAAATTGGGTTTTATAAATGTGTTATTGTTTTTATTCGAGCAAATTTCTAATTTCTTCGCTGAATTTCGCTACCAGAAGCTAATTCACGAATTTATACACACCCTGTAGTTAAATAATTGCTTATTTAATATTTCCCAATTAACATTGGTAATTATTTAAAGGAAAAACTTTATGAAAATACCAGTGCATTTAGTTCTTGATCTATAGGTAGGTACTGAGTGGGTAGATAATTATTAATTTGCAACTCAAGTGTTATTATCTCTTGTACATTAATAAATTCCTACATTAAAGATAAAATTATATAAATATACTTATATATGGAGTTCAACTACAGAGTATATATACTGGCTCTCCTTTATGGAGTTTACATATTCGAACCTGCTGAAACTCTCTGAAATTTGAAGAAAAAGCAAACTGCACCTTATACAGGTGGTCAGGGCAGGTGTTACCTTCCAGACACATTAAACATATTGCATTGCTGAACATGTTATATTACGTATAATATTCGACTTTGACTTTCCTACACAAATTTCAAATTTCATGCGAAATTCCAATAAATCTAGCGCTACCACACTTAGCCAGCTTGGGTATTAACCGATAAATAAACGGGACTCACTAATCAAAGACCAAAACGCATGCACCAGGTTACAGGTATAATAATTTCGAAATACTTCCATCACTAAACGATAAAGATGATAGTATATAGTACATCACCCAAGTATAATGATAGAGAAGCAATTTCCGAAAACAAATAAACAATTGGAGTGAAATGGATTTCAGAAGCTTTGAGCGCTTGCTTATGTTCTGTTTCACTTTAGAAGTGAAAGCTTAGGGAACGAAGAGAACGGCTTATCAGAAACTCTTGTTTGCGCTTTAATACTTTTTGAGTACTTACGAAATCTTAGGAATTGCGTGTATACGTGCTGGCTCTATATTAATTTGAGTGATATGGTTCGTCTCACCTGGAACAAAAAATTGCACAAATTAATTATAAACAAAAAAAAATTCATTTTCAATATGGAATCAGTATATGTACTTCATTGTACTTCATACACATAGTACTTCATTGAAGTACTAATGCAGGTTCAAAGGTTCACATTCACTGAAAAGTATATCGAATTGGGAATTCATTATTAAAAGTTTCATTCATTGGGAATACGTTAGGTATTCGGATTCCGTTTCGCTTTTGTATTTTCGCAATATTGTTTGCCGGTGTCGAGTCGAGAGTTTCAATTTCAAATGAAAACATGTCGGTATATGCAAGGGCAAAGCAACTTGAATGAACGAACGACGTCGGGTAGATAAATCACAATTCAATTTAGATTTTTATCGATTTATTATATTATGTTGCGATATCACATCGTTTGGCGCATCTCGAAACGTTTCGTTCCGTCCGCAACGCAACGTAAAAGCCGGAACGACGGGGAGTCCGTTTCGCTGATGCCGGAGAGCTCGTTAGCGGAAAACATAATTGATTAGAATTGCGCCGGATAGACGGTTTAAATTTTTAAAAACTCTCCTGTTGCTTCATCACGCTCGTTTTTACACAAACCTTTTAGTTCAGACGCAATCATTAAAAATAACAAATAATAAACGACATGATATTTCCATTGCAAAGTTGAAAGCTTTTGAAATTGAACATTTGAATTTATAACAAACAATTCGTTGTAATTTCCGGAACTATGTGCTGTGATGTGACCAATATATGTTATATGCATGTAAAGCAATATTTTTATTACGCAAATGCAAACAAATGTTGGATTTGGATATTGCAAGTTGCAATGACAGAAATGAACAAAAGCTCCACAGATCGCATCAGCCACCAGGTCGGATGAGTGTAACTTGTGATTTTTGACTATTTACGCATATATAAACAACAGTTTTGCAAATACACCAAATAACACCCTGACCCATGAACATGTGCATATCGCCGTATTGTATTGTATTATGTATTATGTAGATACAATGTATAAATGTCACTATAAATCACGCAAAAGTCTAAAAAGGGCAAATAATTTGACATCCACGCATCCTAACCACTCAAGCTTCCGCAGGCTCATATAGAGAGATCTAAAATGAATGATATCCAGTTGACTGTGCTGTGGTAAATTATAATATGTAATCGCCATTTTTTGCGTATTTGGGATGTATTTTTGAATGTACGTACCAAAAGAAAAAAAATAGCGAAGTTTATTCCTCAGCATTTTCCTGATAAAATTACTGAACGAGTCACTCAAAGGTAATAGGCAGAGCCGGATTATGCCTAGCGTAGGCCCTAGGCACTTAACTGAAAGTAATAGGCCCTCCAATTTTCATCTCGTCAGTCTTCGTAGGCCCTCCAATTTTCGTAGGCCCTAGGCACAGTGCCTATAGTGCCTAATGGATAATACGGCCCTGGTAATAGGAACTTAGGTATATGATTTTTGTAGACAATAATAATACTTATAAAATAAGCAAACGAAATTTTTTTTTCTTTCAAGTACTTTTATATGTTTGTTCTGTATGCAATGATTAATGATCAACAGGAAAAAGCAAAAAAAATCGCACGTTGAGTTGAAAAAAGTTTCGCAACGACAAGGTTACTATTCCAACGACTCCTCGACTGCAATACGTAATTTTAAAGGCAAAAGTAATGAACGCGACGAGCGAGAATGGAAAGAAAAGAGGAAAAGTCACCTCCATACATATACATGTATAAATTTCATCCAGAGTTCTAAGAGGTAAAAGGCAAGCAACCAGACAGTTTTGCGGCCGTGGCAAAAGGGCGGTTCGTGATGTCTATCTGTGTGACGGCCGACGGGTCGGGACTTACGAGTACCGCAACGATAATTTTTATTAAAAGTCTCAAGATAATTCGCGAGTCGCTCGGCAAACACGAAGAATGAACAAAAACGTCGGCGACGATTTTAATTTTATATCAGAATGTGCTTAAACGTTTTTTTTTTTTTGCAAATAAAATAAAATAGTCCTTTTGTAAGTTGCTCCAAGCAATCAAAGCGAAAAATTATTATCACGATTGTATGCACGGTTTCGAAAGCGTTTTATTTATGCTTGTGTGAAGAAGTTGTTCAAGAAATTGTGATGAAAATTCTTTTGTTTTGAATGGAAGTATTCCAATATATAAAATATCCAATATCTACCATATTTTTATATTGCAAAGTAAACGAATAAAGTTATAGAAAAACTTCAAAGCTGTATTGAGACATGTAATATTTTAGAACAACAATAGTTTTCCTATATTACGTGCGCGCGAATTCGACACGACACACAAATTTATTCGTCACGTTGCTCAATACCGCATTTGGGCGTTTCATTTCAAGCGTTTTAGAACGTTAGAAGGTTTAGTAGACATGTTTTCATTATGCTTTTCATTCATATACAGAGTGTTTCTAACAATGTGAGACAAAATATCGGCTAAAGTTGTAATTTGCTTTTGAGGTCATATTCAATAATAGTAGATATATTATTATAATATCGATTATGAATTGCGCCACTTGCCTGCGGCTCGTGGGCGCAAATATCATCTTCGTGAACAATGGCCATAATTGCGAATATAATACTATATTGCACTATTTTTAACATAAAATAGAAAAAAATATTTAGCCTCTATTAGATGTATGCTAATATGACGTCACAAACGTTAAAATTTTGATCGTGGAGTTGACATTAGGGTGGCGCTGCTGATGTCTCCTCTCCTGTACGACAATTGATGAACGTAAAAACGTGATACTTGTGGATTTCAATGTTTTCTCTCCATGAGCAAAATTTTTATTGCTATATGACATGCTATTCAAATACCTACTCAATAGCTTATTTTACATCAAAAGGCACAAGCGAACAAGGAAGAAAAATGTACACAATATTGTTCCGGAGGGGTCCCGCACGGCCCCAGGATTTGCGATTTTCAAATTAACTGTCGCATCGTCATTGCCACTTGTATAGTACTCGAGATGAAACGAAACCGAGGAAGTGTAGGCTATTCATGATCATAATGCTGTTTTCTTTGTGCGTTGTGCGTCACGACGCCCTGGGGACGTCCTCATATTATACAATGCCGCCCGCCACCTATACCCACATCCTCAACTCAACTTACATAAACTCATTATTCACTTGACACGTCCTATGCGTGCACTATGCGGGTATTATCTTCCCTAACCTAACTAAACGTAAAAGCTATTTTCGCACAAACGGCATGCGTAAATACGCAAATGTTTGGATTTGTTCAGTCGCGCACTTTTGTGTGTTTTGAGCTAAACCTGAACTAGCGTTATTGTCCCTGTTCCCGTCAACCCTTCACATGTCGACTTTTCGCTTGGTTTCAGTCCAGAAACATTGCTGTCGGAAAGGAAGTGCCCGGACGAAAGTGTTTACTTTCATAATATTTGACGTTTGGATAAATGACGATAAAACGTATTTGGTTTTGCAAAATATTTACTAAAGGCCATCCAACCACAATGAAATTATAGAAATTGCAACATTTTATCTAACATTGATTATATTTTTCCTTCCACAGTTCGATGTATTCCAGTTTTCGACGTTCTCGTCGAGCGAAATAATCTGGATATTGCTTCTTTTCTAGCGGATGCCAATAGTCGAGTACCCAATCAGGCGGCACAACTTCGCGTTCAAAAGCTGTACCTCCTGGCGATTGCACAAATTGACGTACGTGCCAATGCTGCTTCGCTTCTAATTCTTTCTCACCACTTCGCAATAAATCATTCGCTATGAATTCATCACCAACGCACATATTTCTGTCAAATCTTTGTCTCAACAAAATGGCGTAGTAACGAAACACTTCCCGGCGATCGTACCACGATTCTAAATTCCTCAGAGCACTTTTGTACAATCTTTTAACGCGTTGGGGGCGCGTTACGATAAATAATGGTAGCTTAACTTCACCCATTTCCAAATATGTTGATTTTTCAGTTTTCGATGAATTATAGTGTTTTTAAGCGAGGAAGTTTTGTTTACTTTTATTGTGGAATAATAAACACAAATGACAGAAAAGTGACATCATCGACACAATTACTTGATTCCGAGAAATTAAAAATTAATTGAGTTTATTTATTGTTGTCAGGTGTGCCCTATTAACTATCCTGATGTTCCACGTTACGTCATGCCTAACGTGATGGAGCTAATTTTAATCAGCTGATAGGGATAAATATGGCGGAAAAAGCATATCACGGGTCATGTCGCTCATTCAATGGTCATTGCGTATTCGGCTCAACTTCCTTTGGATTTTGTCTTCGTCAGTCCAGAAAAAGTTGAGGAAAACTGAAGAAAACTCAATAATAAGCTCAGAGCTTTTTTAAAAGGTTATGCTTCGGCTCCGAGGCCGAATCTGAACGAGCTCTATTGATGTGCTTGAGGCGTATGTTTCTGCCGCCATCTTTATCCTGATCAGCTGTTCATTGGGAAGATCAAATAAAGGTCAAACCTGTCACCTGCGGACATGGAATATCTCAAAAGCCAGCAAGTGAAGCTTAGTTGTAATTTAATACTAGAAATTACTTACTATTAGATCACTTCGTATATTTGTATGCTTATCCAATTTCATGATGCAAGAAATTTTTTTATAGTTTTTCATTTTTTATATATCAAACGTGTGAGTAAAAGTTTGCACGCCAAATAATGAAAAGTGTAGCAGAGTGACATAGCACTACGCCACTGGAAATGTGTTACATTTCTTTTCACACACACAAAATTTGAAAGGCGGTAAACCAAGTAAGTATATAACAATCTTAAATTACAGGTCGTGATGTTATTAAATCGCAATACACAGACATAATCGTAGTGGGATCTTAAAATGCATGCCCACAATTAAAACAAAAATTATATCAGATCGCGGAAAATATATCATTATTATTATTATTATTATTGTCGGCGTGCAACTTACGAAAGCCTTTTCTTGGCGATTGTGCACATCTGGTTTAAAAAGTGCATGCTGCAAAAGAAGCAAGCGAATCGTTGGAATTTGCTGGAATTAAGCGATACAAAATCACACCGCGGCAAGGACGAATTCAACAACAGTAAAATAAAATGAAACCTACAGTTTTATAGATTGCATCGGCTGGGATGTTCCCGGTTCCCGCGCACGCTCTGGTTGCACATTAAAAAGTCTTAATAATAGCGATCCGTATCGTGAATTAAACGATTGCACGATGTTAGAAGAACGAACAAACTGTCGGTTCGTTAGTTCGATTTGCTCAATGATGCCACAGCCCACACATTCAACACACAAAAGTGTAACTATACATATAAAGTTTGTTCAATAATGATGATGATGATAGTTATACGCCGGCAACAAACGAGCCGAATACAGAAAGCAATTATTTATTTATCTAAATTAGCGTTGGTATTTTGTAAATTTCTTCTGGTTGCTACCATCAGCTGATGTGTTGTAAATGTCGGTTAATGGATTGTATTTGTATCTACATTATTATTATAGATACAACGAACATTTAATTACGACGTTTTCATGTTTTCATTACTTGATCTGTTTATTTGGTTGAGTTACTTTATTTTGTAAACTATGAACAGAGCCGAATTAATTTTGGAAGAAAAAATTTATATTTACTTAATGTTAGGACCCAAAACTTAAAATGTAAATTCGGTACTTACTCTACAGCAAAGTACCAAGCATTTTCTGAATAATATACAAGAGAAATGTGTTTTGGCGCACTTCCAAAGAAAATGACAAATAGCTATGGAAGATCAACAAGTAAAACAATATAAACCACTGCATTTCGTTTATGTGTCAATTTAATTGGGCATGTACAACGAAAAAATAATAACATTGTCGGATGCTTTACTTATAATTGCTGTTAACTAGCATGAAGATTTGTATTTTTAGAAATATATTACTACAATATAAAAGTACCACGGCAGTCAATTTTGACAAGTACAAATCGCAATAATGCAAAAACAACAAGTACTTGGCGAAAATAAGAAACAAGAAATATGCGTGTCTCCAAACATTACGAAATAAAAGAAATATATTTACTATAGGTACAAGTAACTATCGTTCATTTCTAAATAAAAGTCGTTTGTGTTTCCTTTTTTCGTGACATTAAATGTGCGCCAAAAGTTTCATTTCGTCACTGCTACTCTACTAAATATCAACTCTGTATTTCGTTATAAATAATAAAGGCTGTTTCACATGGTCACTTTTCCATTCCTAAAATTGAACAAGATGTTGTTCAGTTCCTTCAAGGACATATTTCTATCATTTTTTTAAAATTTACCGCCAGGCATTGAATTAGTGCCAACCAAAAATCGAAGTCACTATAGGTTTCTAGTCGCTTTTATCAGTAGTTGGTAGCCATGTAGCGCATGCGCAGATTCATACTAGAATGGAATATTTATGAAAATATGGCTTTGAACAAACTGAACAAGATGTTGTTCACTTTGACGGATGGAAAAATAATGAAAAAGTGACAATGTGAAACCGACTTTAGTTAAGACATTCATATTAATTTATGATGAGGTGTAAAGATCAAAATTAAGTGGTATAAAACATTTGTTTAAGTAGAAATTTAATTTATAACCAAAATATTTACTTGACGACATTATCCGTTGTGTTGCTCAACAAGTTTTCGCAACTTTTCCGCATGGCTAAAACATAATAAACATCAACTGTTCCTATTTATATTTACTGCAGATCCTCCTCAAGTCCTCATATTGTATCGTTGAGTTGAGTATTCACGCATTCGTAACCCATTCGAAAAATGAAAAGCTATTGCGCTCGTAATGTACCCAAAGTGTGTATATGTATAGTCCTTCACGAAGTGTTTACGGTGTTTTTGTGAAAATTTATGACAAAACGTGATACGAGCACTGCGTGCTCAGCACTTATATCACACCGTTATTGTATTCAACAACAGAGTAAAAGTAAAGCCATCGTGTTGCAAAACAATGCGCTTCAAGTGTGACACTGCAGTAAACAAATATCCAATTTCCTGGAAAGGGACCTCGTATTCTAAGGCTTAATATGATCCATACGAATAAACACATACATACTAAACACTAAAGACTAAACCGTCTGCCAGACCAGTGAAATGGATATAACGGCATTAGCATGATATCTAATGTCGACTGACTTTTTCGTTTTTTGAATGCCTATGTAAGGATTAATTTACGATACAACTTGGCGAATATTCTACATATTTGTGGTTGTTGACAGTTGACAAATATTTGATAGGCATAAATAAATATCAAGTTACAGCAATAATTAGTAATATAAGTAAAATAACTATAGTTATTTGCGAGTGCGAGTAATAGAACGAGCGCAAAGAGTTGGTTGCGAACCCTATTTTTTGCACAAACACAATTATAATTTAGATCAATCAAATCAAATTGAAATCACTAAATCACTCTCGAATAACTACTGGTTGTTTGTGAACAAGCCGAACGTAGAGTTAAACGTCAAAGGCAGTAGCGTAACCAGACCCTCATTAAGGGAGAGGTCTGCCGGGATTGAGGGAGGAGGGGGCTGAAGGGAGATGGAATCCAACGATACATATAATTTTCTTAATCCAAACAGTAGGAGCGAGGGCTCCAGGAGGGCTTTCGTCTTTGAACCTTTGCCTTTTATGGAATTTTTCCTTGTATTACTCTTAACATATCATTTTTAAAAAAAATTCTAGTACGCAATGTCTCCTTTAGGATTAGGTTTAGAACATCCTATTCTGATTTGTTTAAAAAATAGACACGAAGCTCGCGAAGAATTATCGACCAGGGTGGTCTCTAATCACTTTAACAACTTGTATGTACTTCAATACTAGTCCGACCGACAGCACGAAATAGCGTGCACTCGCCTGTATATGCACTTAAATCAGTATTAAGCCATATGCGATTCAGAAGAATAAGTAATTACGTGTCGGTACTTTGGTTTAGCATCACCGTAAATACAATAATTAACTGTAGGTAGTGGCTTGTAAAATTGCCTTATATTAAAGTACCTATAACTCGTCATTATTATCATTATCATCATTATCATTCGCTGAATTGTGACCCGCGGGACTTAACCAATCCAAATACTTGTATCTTTATTATCTTTACCACACAAGGATTTCAATTTTTAAAAAAATTATAGCTTTGGACTTTAGGCGATTCGGAAAAGTATAATGTGTTCACATTTTTGAAACATGAGCCATGCATAATTTTTACTTTCCGACCACACCGAAAGTATATGGTAGGAAAGATATGTAATCGGTCATATTTTCGAGGTCAGATTTTCGACGGATCTCCACGAATCTCGCTTTCCTGAGCCCGAAAAAGTGGACCTGGAGTAAAAATAAATGAAATCGGTCGGCAAAGAAGGGCACTTTACTTGACTGTCAAAACATAAATTTGCATATAACTGGCAAAATATTGCATCCAGACAAAAACAAAAAATATATTCTTGTAGCGCTTTCAATTCTCCACATTTCAATTCCTATGATATTTTTTCCTAGGATCCATAGTTTGTGAGATATAAATTCGTAAACTTTCGTATTAGTAACAATCACAAAATAATTAGAATTGAATATACCCGTGGTTACCATGGCGACTCCCTAACAATGTAAATATAACGTATGAAGCATATGAAGATTAGATTAACTTATACGAAATATGTAATATACAGGCTGTTTTAAATATGCAGAGTACTGGCTGTTTCAAATAATTTTCTTTATTTTCTAATTAATATTTATTTAATTTGCGTATAAAATAAATCGGTGCGTTAAATTCGCAGCGCACAACTTTCCGATCATATACAGTATGATTTCGTAGGAATCGTCGATTGTGAAACTAATTTTGATCGGAAAGTGTTAATATCACTAAATTTCTGTGAAATTTCCACTTTCCGATCAAAATTAGGTTTACGATCGACGATTTCTACGAATATTGTCTTGAAAAGTTGTGCGGTGCGAATTTAACGCACTGATTTTTTTTTATTCTTGGCTATAGACCCGCATATTTTAAAAGAGTGAATTCATTATACCGACCTACATGAGAGTAAATATATCTATATACTTATGTATAAGTATAAAAGTTTAGTGTTCGTTTTGCATGCATGAATGTACGTAATAATTGAATTGTCCTGGTTTGCGAATGAGATAAAAATGGGAACTTTTAAAAGTCCATTACAACACATCGGAATATCGCATGTAGGTACTTATGAAATAAAGGTAATAAAAGTACCTATACCCGCCCTTTGTGCTTTGCTTCCGTATAATTGTAAAAGTTCAATTCGACAATGTGCACGTAATGCGGCCGCTTGCCACAGTAACTCCTCTATTATGTGCGGTGCAATTCGAGTGAGTGCGGTCCATGCGCAGTCGTCCCAAGGATCAAGGATAACCTGAACGAATCGTATTTAAGTCAGCCAAAGCACCAGTGGACTAATTATATGTTATTTGCTCTGCTGTTTAAGATTGCATTTTCAATGCCATACAATTAACAGCGACGAGCAAAGTTTTCCCAATTAGAAAACATAAAATGCCATTAAAGTTTTCTGCGGCGGACTGAAACGTTTGAAATTTTCAAGCTAGCGTTGTGCAGAAACAGGGAAAGAGAGAAAAAGTGTAGGTGTAGTAACCAATGTAAATAACTAAAACTTAATAGAATTTGTTTGAAACTTACATTAGTTTTAGATAAAAAGATCCCATTTTACTTTTTGAAGTCATCAAAAATGCAAAAGTTTTTTGCAATAAGAAGGAATTTAGGTAATGAGACAGAGCTGGCTGAGCACTATAGGCCACCAGACGGGCGTACTCTTTCGTGTCCATGCAAGTTACCTTGGTACTCCAATTAATGCAACAACATTATTGGAATATTTTAAGATTCTTCCATAAAATTCTTTTTGAGCAAAACTAAGAATCATACGCAATATAATTAATTAATAGTCAGTGTGAGTATATTTCATGTCGATTATTGATCGTGAAATTGTGACCGACGAATCGTGTTCGTCCAAATGAAGTCTTAAAAATATAACAACGCAATCTGCGCACTTTTAATTTATTTAAAAATTCGCCTCAGGATTCAATTTCGGATGTGATAATTCTGTTTTGAATGTTCTTGCCAAAAATTAATTCAATTTCCGAGTCTGAATAGAAACTCAAATATAGGGGCACGCTAACGATAAAACACACACGAAGTTTTTGCGCATTCAACGTGTGTAAGTGTTTACATCCCGGCGGATACCGTGCTAATTGAAACTTATTCAACGCGTTCTCAACTCGTTCGAGACTCAACATCAACAATAAAAATTAATAATAATAATTCCATACTTATTTACAAGACTACGCATATTCACTTTCAAGCTATTACCTACCACAAAATGAAATAAATCGGTACGGATTCGCACCGCACAACTTTTCGACCGCCCTTAGTGGAACTCTCCGATCGTGAAAATAATTTTACTCGGAAAGTGGAAATTTGACAA
>JARJEB010017854.1:0-10859 GCA_030264535.1 Liometoxenus newtonarum | reverse complement strand
ATGCAAAAAAAAAATCCAAAAAAGTAGGTGTAAGAAAGTAAGGTCATCATGAAAAAAATTAAAGTCTTATTTTTCCCTTTTTTTTTTTGGTTACATGTTAGAGCGGAAGTAGTATTAGTAGTACCATGTTGATATGCAAAAAAAAAATCCAAAAAAGTAGGTGTAAGAAAGTAAGGTCATCATGAAAAAAATTAAAGTCTTATTTTTCCATTTTTTTTTTGGTTACCTGTTAGAGCGGAAGTAGTATTAGTAGTACCATGTTAATATGCAAAAAAAAAATCCAAAAAAGTAGGTGTAAGAAAGTAAGGTCATCATGAAAAAAATTAAAGTCTTATTTTTCCCTTTTTTTTTTGGTTACCTGTTAGAGCGGATGTGGTATTGGTAGTACCAGGGAAGAGATCCTTGACGCGATTGTAGATCACCTCCTGTGGATTGTGCAGATAGAAAGACTCCCCACCGCTGCTGGAAGCACTATCCGAATCGGATCCGGCTGAAGTGCGACGATTGTGTAAACCTAAACCCACTCCGGCTGGACTACTCATCGGATTGATGTACAAACCATCTTGGGGGGCATGCGGAGATTCTACCGTCGAAGCAATACCTCCTACACCGGCAACCACACCCTGTGGGTGTGGCTGTTGACGGGTTAGCGGCGGATGGAGATAAAACGGTTCGGATTGTACCTGCATCTGATGGCGTTTGCAGTTACACATCGTCGAATCAAAATTGGAATTCTAAAATTCGAAAATTTCGCGTTTTCAATTGCGTCATCAAGAATTTCTTTACGCAAAACACTTACGCGCTTCGAATCCTTGCGGCAGGAACACGTCGTCCCTGCAACACCTGCTGTCTCCTTATAATCCGGTGTCGTTCCATGTTGCACCAAGACATTCAAACACTACGAAAACGAAATCAAATTTAAAGGGGTTTTTTGGGCGGGGTGGATGGGAGGGGCGGGGCAGGGGCGGGGGCGGACCTACCTCGACCTGTTGATTTTCAGCTGCATCATTAATTGGACTTTTTCCGTATTTGTCGAGTGACAGCCTTGCGCCATGTTTGAGCAGCCAGCGTACGGTGTCGAGATGGCCTCGTGATGCGGCAAAGTGTAAAGGGGTGGCACCATCACCGTCACGGAGATTCGGATCGACCGCCTGATCCTGGATCATCCACTTAACGCAATTGAGACAGCCCATTTGGGAGGCGGCATGAATGGGCGCCATTCCGTCTTTGGCGCGCACGTATAACGAGCCACCTGCCTCTAGGACGAGGAACTTGAGCACGTCCAGGTGGCCTTCTTGAGCAGCAAGGTATACCGGCGTTACGTCATTGTCCATTTGGGTATTTGCACTGGAGAGGGAAAAAAATTTAAATATCGAAAAAAAAAATTCCCTGTAAAAATGAAAAAGTCTTAAAAACTCCCAATTCGTGGACATCTGTTGAGAAAAGATGAAAAATCGAAAAAAAAAAATCGTTCCCTGTAAGGATTCATTTCGTTCGCTGTAAAAGTTGGAGAAAAATTCTGTAAAAAAAAAACTGTAAAAACAAAAAAGTCGTAAAAACTCCCAATTCGTGGAGATCCGTTGAGAAAAGATGAAAAATCGAAAAAAAATATCGTTCCCTGTAAAGATTCATTTCGTTCGCTGTAAAAGTTGGAGAAAAATTCTGTAAAAAAAAACTGTAAAAACAAAAAAGTCGTAAAAACTCAAAATTCGTGGAGATCCGTTGAGAAAAGATGAAAAATCGAAAAAAAAATTCGTTCCCTGTAAAGATTCGTTTCGTTCTCTGTAAAAGTTGGAGAAAAATTCTGTAAAAAAAACTGTAAAAACAAAAAAGTCGTAAAAACTCCCAATTCGTGGAGATCCGTTGAGAAACATTTGAAAAATCGAAAAAAATTCGTTCACTGTAAAAGTTAAGAAAAATTCTGAAAAAAAACTGTAAAAACAAAAAAGTCTTAAAAACACCCAATTCGTGGAGATCCGTTGAGAAAAGATGAAAAATCGAAAAAAAAATTCGTTCCCTGTAAAACTTAACTGTAAAAAACTCCAAATTCGTGGAAACAGAAAACTCCGAAAAAAATCTCTCATTCGCTATAAATCTTAAACAAGTTAACGGACAAGATAATAATTAAAAATTATAGACTGTGAACTGTAAAAACACGCATCGTAAGTGATCAAATGAAGAGAAAGGAAGGAAACAGAGATAACGAAAAGTATTTTTGTTGCGCACAAGTCTTACTTAGACAAAGATGTATGTGGATACGGCCAGTTGCCGACGTAATTAGTGCGGACTGAAGCATTTTATATTTAATTTCGCATACTTAAAAGCGTTACGAACACTAGGTACAACGAACTTAAAATGGCTGCCATAATTTTGAAAAATTCTTTTCACCAAAACCAAAACAAAACCAAAAAAACAAACAAACAAAAAGAAAAGAAGAAAAAAAAACAGTTACCTGATGCGTGTAACGCGGTTTTTCCTCTGAGTAGTATTACGTGCATTATTCCGATTTGTTAAATGCGCCATTTTCAGCCACACTAAATACGCACATAGTTCACTTAAAAGATTTTCTTTCACTCACTTTGACTTCAATGTGTGCAAGTCGAATATGAACTGAGTAGGTAAAGTTCAGTCTGTCCTCTCCCGGTCGGCAAGCCCGTTACTTTGTAATGCTACAAAGTCGACTCAAGTCAAGTCAATACGGTACTGACTCTGCACAGTGCACACTAAGTTGACTTAGTATGGTTTGGCATTAAGTCAGTATAGTCAGCCAGGCGCAACAAGAAGCGAAGCGCGCGAGAGTTGAATCAACTTTTAATCGTTTATTATATACGGTAGATATTGTGTGTGCATATAGCCGAGAAGAAATGAAAGAAATGGAAGAAAGTTTTTGTGTGTGTGTGTGTGTTTTGGGGCAAAATTTTGCGACGTAAGCGGATAATTTTTGCACTAATTGCTTAATTATTCGTCTAATTAATTATGACCGAAATAATCAAAAAGCACGAAAATATAATTAAATTAAATTAGAAATTTTTTGAAATTTCCAAAAACTTTCTTTACTTGTTTTTGGTATTTTTTTTTTTACTACTTACATTGAGTAGCGTAATTCGGTGGATGAGTCCACTAGGAGGCGTACACAGTCGAGACATCCTCGTGCGGCGGCATAGTGAAGGGCGAGGGTTGTATTACCGCTACTAGCACTGACGGTGGTACTACCACTACCACTGCCTCCTCCTCCTCCCGAGCCGGTGGCTGAGGTTGAACTGATGCTGCGCTCGTGACTGTGATGAATGGCACGTTCCAATGCCGGCATCGTCGGGGATGATGTCGTGGATGCTTCCCAGACTAACCAGCGTAAAACATTCAATCGCCCGAATCTATATAGAATGGATAAAAATGAAAAAAACCAAAATTAATTGTTCGCTGTAAAAATGATGAAAAAGATTTCTTGTTCTGATACTCGTTATGCGCGGGCCCTCGATATTTACACGTGAAATGGCATAGATTTGTCTTCTGATTTAAAAGGTTCTACACATAAATGGGAGAGCATGATGAACTCCGCTGTTGAACTCCACGGCTTGTGTGATAGTCTTCTGCATACTGTGGTAATTCGTCGAAGTAGTGATAGTCTTCTGCATACTGTGGTAATTCCTCGGAGTAGTAAGGATTAGCCGATTCTAAACCAATTTTGTGGTGCAGGGTGGAGGTCTCCGCCCTCCTCCACAACACCATCTATCGACAAATAACCAAATCAATCCTCCGCCACGCCATCTATCGCCATCTAACGAAAAAAAAATTGGTTTGCTGAAAAAAAATTGTCAATCGCTGTAAAAACGAAAAAGTCTTAGAAATGCCCATTTCGTGGAGATTTGTTGCAAAAAGTTGAAAAATCGAAAAAAAAAAAGGTCGTTTGCTGCAAAAATTCATTAATTAATATTAATTCCTAATTTATTTTCCAAGTTTATACTTTTTGTGATTGTAAATAAAATGTTAATCTGGTGTAACGTTCAGATCTGTTTAGCATTTAGTTACTTTTTGCGGTGCTGTGATGGCGTCGAATGCCGGTACAGAGTCGTAATTATTTATTGTTAATTACTAATTAATACTTATTAGTATCTGTGGTCAAGTCGTGAAGTGAAAAGACCTAGAAATGCAAACATCCAGAACAAAATAACGACCAAAAAAAAAAAAAGAGTTGAACCTCATATTTTGTATCTTCATCGATTTAACACCGATGGCGCCACCAATACGCATTTGTTCATCATGAATTCGTTGCCTCTTCTTTGCAGTTTTCCTCATAGTATTCGTACACAGACCAAGTCCACCAGCACAACTATCCCGATCACGTTTCTTCGCCTGTTTGAAGCACTTCCACCAAACTCGGAAGCGTTGCGCATGCGCGGTAGCACTCATCAATCTTGTCATCCGCAATGACAACATAACTCGTACGCGAATATGTCGAATCACACATTTTTCGGTGCGCAACTTATGTTCGAAGGACGTAAAGTTGTCCAAATCGAAAACTCGCGAGTTTTGAATGTCATCGATTGATGTGCGCAGAAATCTACCGGCATTAGCATTATTATTATTATTAACAACTTGTATCGTTTCGTAATCATCATCATCGTCAAGGCTGCGCAACGAACGGTTGCGTTCATAAATTGGATTCTCATATATGGAGAAATCGTTTTCATCTTCAGACGAACATTCAATGATTGTTTCGTTGATAATATTATTACTGCTGGTTGTTGCCGTTGGTATACTTCCACTTCCGGTCGCCATTTGCTTGTATAGCAAATTGTCGACGTATCGGAAATCCATACGGTGTGCAAACATTGCGAGAAAGTCGATGTTTTTCGGAAACTTTTTACGATAATCAGCTAATGCACACTCAATTTCATCACTATCATCATTTGTATCAACATTTTTGGGTTTTAAGTGATCAATGAGTGTTTTTGCCATATTTGTGCCATAAATATGTGTTTTTTTCTGTGTTTTCGTCTCATTTCGCCTCATGGCATCATCAACTGCCTGATTAAAATCAGTAATTGTCGTTGTACGATTATGCATCCAACCCTTACTGATCGTCCATTGATCTAACCATTGTGGTTTTTTACACTTCTTCACCATTGTACCATGGGAAGGTGCAGGTGACCATGATGCACTTTGTGATTGAAACATTACGATGCGACAGCAATGCGTCATTGCGAGAATAAAACTGATCATTTTTACTCTGGCAAATGCAAAGGGAAGCAATTCGAAAAAATAAATAAATAAAAAAACGGAAGTACGCCGAACTCATTCGGACAGGATATTAAACAATGGAAGGTAACCAAATCACCGGAAACGATTCTCAATAACTGATGTATTTATTTTTTGAATAAAGAAGAAATTGAGATAAGTAGGTCGTCTTTTTCTTTTTTTTGGTATACGTTTTGTTAATTAAAATACGACATATGGTGAGCGAAAAGACGACTTTTCGTTTTTGAGACTCGAGCGCGCGCGCGCGCCCGAGATAGAAATAATTGAAGAGAAAGTTTGAAACTCTCGGCAAATAAAAAGTTTTGTTGCGGATTTGATGCGCGCATTAGAAACTTAATTGTGAGGTTTCACATTAACCAATCACAATTAATTAAACTAATTATAAGTAAAATGCCCCAACAAAATGCACACACAATTTTTTTGTTTTTTTTTTTTTTAAATTTCATTTCGCATAAACGAACGACATTGATTTATTTTTGGTTTGTTGTTAAAACAAAATGCTCAACCTCAAGTCTACTGCACTCTAATATAAAAATTAAACAAAACAAAAAAACTTACTTTTTTTTTTTTTTCAAAGTATTACTAATCCAGTCACGACTAGAACTTAATTTTTAACTATTAATATCTTGCTTAACGCGCGTCTTTAATTGTATATAAAATACAAAAAAAAAAAATAACGGTTTCTTTGTTCGTTTGCTTGTTGCAAGTGATCGTCTTGAACGCACACGACTAACTAACTTCTTCTCTCCATACTCGTAAGTAACTAACTACTAGTCGCTAGCAAGCACCTCTCTCTCTTTCTCTTGTTTGCAAGTTTACCATACCAATAAAAGAGTACAAGAAGAACTGACCCTGCCAATGACTTTGGAAGTTGAACGAAAAACTTGGATTCAAAAGTAGGTCGAGGACGATAAAAACAATTAATTTGAATGAATAAATAAATAAATAAGAAAATAAGGAAAAAAATGTGTATTTTCCTTTTTTTGTTTTTCATTCGATACTTCTTAATATTATATTTATAATTAATGAATTAAGTCAATTTTATTAAGAGCTAAGTCACCTTTTCTTTTATGATTTGCGGGTACGGTACGATTCGGTGCGATGCAGTAGTTCCCAAAAACAGTTTACAGCAAACCCACACCCATCAAACACACAAATTGTTCATTTCATCCAGCCAAAAAAAAACAACAGCAACAACAACAACAAAAACGCTTTAAATAGAATTTATAATGAATTTGAATTTGTTTTTGGTTGGTTTGCTTCCTTTGCTTTATCTTCTTCATCATTGAATAATGCTCGTCGGCCATCAGGAAATAAGAGGTGAAGGAGACCTGTCGACATGTCAAAAAGTAACACAATCACATTACAAACATCAACACTTTGCAGCACACGCAAAATAAAACATAATGTATAAAAACAACTTAGAAGTAAAACAAAAACAAAACATAATAATAATAATAATAATAATAGTAGTAGTATATATATATAGAGAGAGAGAGAGAACAATATATAAATATAAATACCTCGGTATAGTGTCAATAATTTGCGACAATTCGATATAGTTTATACCGGTTCGATTATTTCGGCTTTTTGTGTGTTTGTGTTTTTGTACATAAATACGAAAAAAAAAAAAAAAAAGTAAAAGGGATTAAGTAACCGGTTCCAGAACCATCCATCGTCAGATGAGATTTAACATTTGGGTGTTGATAATGATAGTTTTTGTATTATTAATGGATATATAGATTATAATCCAGATAATCCTCAAATTTGTGGATTATAACCGACATAATCATCATATTTGTGAATTATAATCCACATAACTTCACAATTGTGAGTTATAACCCACATAATCCTCATATTTGTGGATTATCACTGATATAATCCTCATATTTCTTGATTATACCTCACATAATCTTTATATTTGTAGATTATAATCCACATAATAATCATATTTATGGATTATAACCAACATAATCCGCATATTAGTTGATTATAAATCACATAGTCCTCATTTTTGCGGACTATAACCCACGTAAACCTCATATTTGTGGATTATAATCTATATAAACGTCATATTTCTGGATTATCACCCGTATAATCCTCATATATGTTGATTATAACCCACATAACCCTCATTTTTTTTGTGGGTCAGCACTCCACGTCCATGAGAAATCCCATCTGAGGATATGATTTTAAAGGTAACTAAATTGATTGTACAATTAAAGTGAGAGATAGATAGAGAGAGAGAGAGAGAGAGAGAGAGAAATAAAAGTTTCAAGTTATACACACATACACACACACACAACTTTGAGCCGTAGAGCGCAGTAGAAATTGTGTTTGTTATTTTTTTTTTATTTTAATGTTTTTTCTTTTTTTTTTTGATTTTGTGAATTGCTTATTGAGAAATGAATATGCACCACCTACCTGTCAACAAGTCATCTCTTACTGGTATATTTATTATAATCGAGCGCTTGTTAAGAAGAAACGACGGTTGTGGGTGTTTCGGCTGGGCTGACTCTTGTGTGCGATGTGTGTCTGTTGTAAGGGCGGGGCGGAAGGGCGGCGACAAAATGATTAGCGACGATGGGAATGCCGCTGTCGTTCATTGCCATTACCACCACTTGCACCACGATCACGTTCACGATCCCTTCCTCCAACTGGTGATCACAAACAAACCAAACCAAACCAAACCAAACCAAACCAAAAAAAAAAACAAAAACAAAAAAAAAAGAGAGAAAAATCTACATTATTTTTATCACTAATAATTTTTGTTATTATCAATCTTACAAGAATGATGTGAATGTCGTCGCTGATCACGATTTCGATGTGGTCCACCTCCAAGTCCTCCTCCTCCTGCACCACCACCACCGCCGCCTTCGCGATTATTTCGATGATGTTTATACCTATCTTTTTCCCTATTGTTGTCACGTGAATTGAAATCGCGTCCGATTCTGAAAGCAAAAAAGCGCCCAAAATTTTTGTTTCGTTGTTTGTTTGTTTCAAATATTATAAAGTAAAAAACAAAATAAAAAACAAATACTTGGAATCATTCCTATCACGTTCGCGTTTATCTCGATGATGGTAATGTCGCTCCGAAGCCCTACGATCATCGCCGAGACCACCAATCTGACCGGAACCTAAACCACCAATATTGCTCGTACGTCCACCACCACCACCACCACCACCGACACGTCGATCATCTTTTTGGCGAATTTCGTCGATGACGCTTTGTACTTCTTGTATCGCCGCCTTTAAACGCGCATAACTAACACACAAAAAAAAGTAATTAGCAAATCAACAACAACAACAACAACAGAAACAATTAGAAAATGTAAATACACTTACCCGACATGCTGCTTCCCCATGAGATGATCATCGATGCGTTGCTGCGCATCACCAACAATAAGAAACGCACCGCATACCTCGCACACCTCCATCTGCTTCTCCTGCGCGGCAGCCAGTTCGGCCGTTGCACTCCAATGACTATTATCGTTCATCTTCTTCAAGTTATCGCGTTCATCTTTGAGTTGATCGCATAATTTCATCAAACCCTGCGCCTGCTCCACATTACCCAAATTCCCAGCCGCTTCGGCTTCCTCCACCAGGCCATTGATGCGTTCATTGAGCAAATTAATCTGATCGAGATTCTTTTGCGTTTGTGCCGGTGATAGGGATGATGCACCTTCACCATTTTTACCACTCAACGCCAAACGCTGTTTACCCTTGACGATCTTGCGATCCACTTCGTTCACCATCGACGAACAAAAGCGTACAAACTCTTCCTGATAGAAGGTCTTCTTGTGCGAACGCGCCACATCGAATAATTTCTTCACTTCTTCATCGTGCACTTTGGCGCACGCACCCAAGTCGGCGCGTGTATTCACGAAAAGATCGTGCGGGCAGAATTTGACGAGAAAGTATTTGCAATACTGTAAAACGTGAATTGTGTATTGATGAATTGGTGACAAATAGAAATAGCAAGCAAGCAAGCAAACAAAATATTATTACCTCGGAGTCTTCCCAATTGAGTTCTTTGCCTTTTTCATTCGGCGCGACATTACGATTGCGCCCCATTAACTCGTCGAGCAGGGCGGCGGCAGCTAACACTGCCATTTTTCAACTCAACAACAAAATGATTACTTTCCACCGATTGCACAAGCAATATTACTGTCGATTCGAAATGAAGAAAGACGTTTTTCTCCTGCTTCTGCTGTACGATGGCTGATGTCGTGTGAAAGTCTAAATTTTGCTGTTCCTATTGACGAAGAAGAGATCGACGCCATTTTCTAGTTATCTTTCTGTCAAAACTGTCAAAATTAGGAGTGCGACTTGGGGAAATTACAACGTTGCCAAAAATATGTATGTATGCATTAATTTAAATATACATGGATCGTTTGCAAAGTTATGGAAGCAAGCATATTTGCAATCATTTTATTCAAAATAAAAATTATGTCATGCCCTTGGTCACTTGCCAAACTTGAAAACACCACCGCCACTCGTACTTGTACCAGGTCTCTTTTTGATGCTTTTGTTTTCATTAGCCTGTGCGTGGTAAAAAAAAAGAAAAGAACAAAACCTTTAAAAATCTTCATTTTCAATCATTATATTTTGTTTTTTGTTGTTCTGAACTTACATGCCTAACACCAAACAACATCCTCGCTTTATCCTCCTCCTCGTGCGGCGATGAACTTTCATCCGAGCTGCCAACAATGTTCCGCTTGAACTGCAACTTCTGCTTAATCGCCTGACTGAGTATCACCTTCCTGCTATCCGATCGAATCGCCAACAAGAGATCCAACCACGTCCACGTCACATTGTGATACTCAAGCGTCGGTATCACCAGCGAAAATTCGCGAATATCCTCCAAATTCTTCTCCTTGTTACCCTTGTAACTCAATCGGACGGGTACCTCAGGGATTTTGATGTAGATAAAGAGCTTATTCTTTTCCGCACGTTCCTACGAAAGAAAAATCAAAAAAAGAAGAAAAAAAAAGAAAAGATTTTGTGCGGGCGGATCGAAACTATAAAAGAGATTTTCTCGATTTTCTCTCTCACCTTCATTTTCTCGACGTCGTCGATGTGCACGTAAAAGTTCGAATCACGATTACGCGACGTCTTCGACGACTTTCTGGATGATGCTTTATTATCGTCCAAGTCGTCACCTTCGATATTATCGGGATCACGTTCGGGAAAGCAAAATTTCAGCATCGTATCGTAGAATTTTTTCGTTAGTCCGATCGTTAACGGCACAACATTGATTTCAAAATGTTCCTTTACGGATATCCCACCGACTGGCGGCTTTTCTCGACAAAATATCCTCACAACACGCTGAAACAAAACGACAAAAGGTATGTATACACCCAACAGGTAAACTTGTGTGTCAAGTCAAAACGTTAAAACGATAAAGGTACGTATACACACTCGAACAGGTAAATCTGTGTCAAGTCGAAAACATTAAAACGATAAAGGTACGTATACACCCTCGAACAGGTAAACCTGTGTCAAGTCAAAACATTAAAACGATAAAGGTACGTATACACACTCGAACAGGTAAATCTGTGTCAAGTCGAAAACATTAAAACGATAAAGGTACGTATACA
>JARJEB010017846.1:0-10400 GCA_030264535.1 Liometoxenus newtonarum | reverse complement strand
TTTTATATAAACATCAGACCGAAAAATGACAATTGATGAGAGTGGAATCTACACGTTCATTTAATACATAATTATGAATTGCAACATATTTTTAACGTAATACGTAGCGATTTTAAATGTTAGCCTCTATTCCACGGATACAAATATTTAGGACACGCCTCTCAACAGTACGATAAGCGCAACGGCCAGTTTTACACTAGCGTCAAAGTGGCGTCAAATTTTAAATATGTTATTTATATAAAAATCAAAACGGAAAACCTAATTAGCTATCACTCAATTTTCTTTATTGTAAAATAACTGGTTCTTTGGATATTTTGACCAAAAGTTTTGGGAAGTGGCTTAAATATTTGTGTTCGCGGAAAACTTACTGTTTATTGTCCGTAAGAATAATTTATGTTGAATAGCCAAATCGTCAAATAATTGAAATCACTCTGTATACCTAAGTGCTAAATTATTTCAAAAGGCAACAGCGCGTAAAGAAATATGAAAATGAAGCGAAATAAATATTAATTTATTTTTAATGTTTGATATAGATAACGTCGCGTTTATTTAGACATCGTTAAATACGAATTAAGCATGAAGTTTGAAATTATTAATTATATTGATATATTCCACGTTACGTCATGATGACGTCACGGAGCTCATTTGATCAGCTGATCCGGATCAAAATGGCATACAAAAGGAATTCCTCTTCACACATTATGATCAGCTGTTTACAAATGACCTTGTTTTTGGTTCTTTATTTATTTATTAATTTCTTTGTATATCATACATAAAACTTGTTGACGTTGTGGTTTGTGCACTTCTATTGAATTTGATACGGAATTTTACGGTATGTTTGGTATTATAATTGTGTGAATAGATTGTAAACAAAGTTTCATTGTGCATTACATTGTAATTAAAACCAACCGCAAAACATATTTGATGTTTTTGAAACGAGTTACAGGAAGGTTCAGACTTTGCGACACCAAGAAATAATTAATTTCGAATATATGTCAATGTCATATAGTATCACAGCAATATGACAGATAACTGACAGATTATGTAATTAGGAGCGGAAAGTGACAATTTTCATTTTCATAAGCAAAGATTTTTTTCAAATCAGGTAGTTCGAGTGCGAGAAATAACTTTATTGTACAAGTATAATAATGACCATCATTTTTGTACTAGTAATATAATGACTATTATTGACTTACAGAGTACACTGTATTGCTACATGTACGTCTCGACAAAAATCAAAATTGATTAACAAAACATTATTTTATTTTAATTATTAAATATTTATACGAATATAATTTCGAATATATATGTCATACAATATGACAGGTAACTGTCAGATGACGTAATTAAGAGTATAAAGCGACAATTTTCACTTTCATAAGCATGAAAATATTATTTTCCTATATTTCTATCATGGTAGTTCGAGTGGGAGGAATAACTTTATTGTACTAGTATAATAATGACCATAATTTCTGTACTAGTAATATAATGACTAGTATTGAATTACACTCTATTGGTACATATACATCTGCACACTTAGGCAAAAATTAATTATCAAAACACAATTTTATTTTAATTATTAAATATTTATACGAATCTAATTTCGAATATATGCCATTTGTAATTTGACAACAATATGACAGATAACTGACAGATTACGTAATTAGGAGTAGAAACCGACAATTTTCACTTTCATAAGCACGATTCTTTTTTCAAATCATTCTAGTTCAAGTGCGAGGAATAACTTTATTGTACTAGTATAATAATGACCGTCATTTCTGTACTAGAATATAATGACTAGTATTGAATTACACTGTATTGGTACATATACATCTACACACTTAGGCAAAAATTAAATATCAAAACACAATTTTATTTTAATTATTAAATATGTATACGAATACAATTTCGAATATATGCCATTTATAATTTGACAACAATATGACAGATAACTGACAGATTACGTAATTAGGAGTAGAAAGCGACAATTTTCACATTCATAAGCACGATTTTTTTTTCAAATCATGGTAGTTCAAGTGCGAGGAATAACTTTATTGTACTAGTATAATAATGACCGTCATTTCTGTACTAGTAATATAATGACTATTATTGAATTACACAGCGTTGGTGCATAATATACATCTAGACACTTGGCAAAAATTAATTAACAACACATTATGTTATTTTGATTAAAAAATAATTTACACGAATATTTAAGTGTCAAGCTACTATTGAAGAGAGACGGCGATTAATTTCAATTGAAACATCGTGAGCGCAGAATCACGGCTCGTTAAATTCCAATTAAACGTTTTTACACTAATTCTGTTTGTTTTAATGCTTTTTGTTTTATTTTTGGCATTCTTGCTTTATCACGCAACAAAATTGTGTTTTTAGTCAACAACGTAAACCATTAAAAGTTTAAATTATTAAAAATCAGAATTAACGTTGCACTAGGCAAGAATTCTTGTCTTGATTTGATTCTTCTTATATTATGTCTCAAAAATCAACACTTCCTTAGAGCAAGAAAATTTTTTTATATATAAACAAGAATTCTTCAGAAAATCGTGATTTTCGATTCAAATCTTGTCTTGTCTTGAAAATTTAAACTGTGTTCTTGACTTGATCTCGTCTTGAAGATCAAGACAAGAATTGTTTGCAAAATCATGTCGTGAAATCCTCATCAGAGTTCACGATTTATTTTTATTTTCAGATTCTGGTATTGAAATTGAATTTTTTTTCAAGTGAAATAAAAAGCATAAAAAGTGAAATTCAAATGTCAAATACAAAAATACAAATTAGCACAACACAATCGCACTGACATGATAAATAATCAAGACTTTCACTAATATGTTATTTCAATACAAGTAGACTGGCAAAATTTTCAACATTTTAACTAAAATCTCATTCCACTTAAAGAAAGGTTACCTTAATCTTAATCTTCACAATTAAGGAATTAATTAGTCGCTTAATAAATGCAAAATCTTTCAACCTTTTAAGCCTTCTTAAAGCCCAAATGCAAATTGGTGAGGTTTTGATTATGACAAAGAGAAGATATTTTTCTACCTGTTTGAAGAGAGAACGACATTCCTCCTCCACAGTTTTCACCTTTCAAGCCAAAGAGAAGGAGCCAAAAACGAAGAACAAGAACCAATTTCGGTTATTTTACTAAATTCAGATAGCAAGTACTGACGTCATCGACCAAGAACCTACAAACGCACTATATCAAATAAAATACAATAAAAGTACACACTAAAACGAACGAAAACGAGTTTTGCTAATAACATTAATCGATTTGTGGCGTCGTTCGATCAAACATTTCAAAATGTTTCATTTAAATTTTTAAATTGCAAGAATTCATTTTTGAGTCAGCAATAACACTTAGCAATCGAAAAAGTATTTATCAATTGATAAGTATTCATAACAATGGTTCTTGTGCCAATGGTGACAAACTATAACAGAAGATAGAACGAAAAAGTCATCATTCGTTTGGTTTAGGTGCCACTTCTAGATACCACTTACCGACTTACCGACTTACGACTTGCTACTTACCTAAAAGCTAAAAAGTAGGTAAACGGTAAGTAAAGTAAATAAGTAAACATTTCTTGATTCTTGTAACTCGTTAGTTAACTTAACTCCTAGTCAGTAGTGAGTAGTCACACTTAAGCCTTTTACTCGTTTACAGCTCTTCATCGAAACTAGACATTCGACATCGAAAATGGTGAAGAAGCGCAAGAATTTTTAAGGAAAATTTAAAAAATCGTGATGTAGTGACAAAAGAAAAAATTAATTATGTGAATTTGTGATTAAACCAGATTGTAATTTGAAATGACTAAGTGCCAAAGTGAAAATTTATAATTTACGTTAGATTAATGAATAATCAATACTATATAGTGAATTAAATTTATTTGTCAATGATAAAAAGGAATAAACGATGCGCATTTGTCATAAAGGCGAAACAATTGACAATAAGTTGAGCAGGATAATAAAAATCTGGAAGCATTTTCAAATAAAAAAGATACAAACTAAATATTTATATTTATACTTATTATTTATTGTGGTAAGTATAAATTCTTGAGAATTCAATTATTGTAAAAAAGCAAAAAGTTTACCTTGACTTGTCAAAACTTCTTTTATTGTAGGTAAACATCTTATTAAAAGTTGAGAACGCTTTTGCATAGAGAGGGAAATTACATAATTTATTGCTTTAGAACATTAATTAAGGTCTTGTTCGATTGTAATAATACTAGAATTTTTTTTTATTAATTAAGTTGTTCGCGGAACAAAATTTGCTTACTTTTCAATATTGAATTTTCTACAGAGTGATTTGAAAAATAAAATGTATAAGGAAGATATGCACGAATTTTTGGTTATAGTTAGAAATATTAACTTTGACGTTAAATGTCATGGAATCGGAAATAAATAAATCGATACGGGTTCGCACCGCACTATTTTTCTAATTTATTTAACATATATGAACAACTTTCCGACCAATTATTGTTTATAGTTAGAAACATTGACTTTGACGTTAAATGTCATCGAATCGGAAATAAATAAATCGATACGGGTTCGCACCGCACTATTTTTCTAATTTATTTAATATATATGAACAACTTTCCGACCAATTTTTGGTTATAGTTAGAAACATTGACTTTGACGTTAAATGTCATCGAATCGGAAATAAATAAATCGATACGGGTTCTCACCGCACTATTTTTCTAATTTATTTAATATATATGAACAACTTTCCGACAATTTTTGCTTATAGTTAGAAACTTTGACTTTGACGTTAAATGTCATCGAATCGGAAATAAATAAATCGATACGGGTTTGCACCTTACTACTGTTTTGATTAATTTTACATATTAAAAAATCGATACGGGTTCGCACCGCACTATTTTTCGAATGTATTTAACATATGAAATAAATCGGTGTGTTAAAATTGCAACTTTCCCACCATAACCACTACGATACGGAAATTAAAAATTGTAGAGAAGTAAATCGGAAATTTGCGAATTTAAGGCAACGATTTACATCATACATCATATGTTTTGATTAAAAGATTTGGAATAAATTTATAAAATATTTATTTCCAGATAATGACTTTATCAATTTCGCCAACATCTGCCAGACCGTATAATACTACGACAAAAATATCACCAGAGACGAATTTTTCCAATTTAAGGGAACGCACACGAATATTAACATTGCCACCACGAAGACCTACAACTTCAAATACGCACGAACAAGAAGAAGAAGAAGAAGACGAAGATGTTGATGATCAACATATTGTCTTCCCTGATTCCTTAGAGACTTTCGAAATCATACATTCGCATTCGAGTTCCGGTTCTGGTTCCAGTTCGACTATAACATTCGAACCCGTTGCACGACTTGATGTAACACCTGATTGTGCTGCCGGCGCCGGCAGCACATTCTGCGAAGATATATCTTCCTACCCGTACAAGTTGTTGCGAGATGTCCTTGGTCGAGGAAAAAATGGGCATAACGTCCTCTTCGGCATGGATGAAACACCGGATGAGATCGCCCAACGTATCGGCGAACCCGAAGAGAATTACATTTGTGGTGCGATTGACAAAACCGTTTATCCAAAAGTTGGTAAAACTAAGAACAACAAGTGGAAGTATATTATTAATCAAGGATCACGGGATGGATACGTGCAAGGTGTCCGAGTTGAAACATGTATATCGTAAGTTGTTGACTTTTACGCCATTTTAGTAGCTCAAAGATGGTTTTTATTTTTAAAATTTGTCAAAAGATGGCATGCTTTTGTTATTTCCTTTATACCTACATCGGAAATAAACAGATGGCGTTGAAATAAACTGGAAATATGAAAATAAAACTTTGGTCGCCATTTTAGTAGCTTTAAAATCATCAATGTCTGGCATTCGGTAAGTGTAACTTGTTTGTATGTTTTAGCATGGGGAAACCTTGTGATTTATTTGGAACTCAACCGAATGGTTACATAACTTCATGCAAGCAGAAGTTCATCTATCGAAAAATGTTGTCATTGTCCGAAGGGGGGCAGCCGATACCGGATACTTTTCTAATGCCCTCGGCTTGTTGTTGTTCGTATAAAAGGGATAACCGATTTTTGGCACGTTTCGGAGCTCCTCCAGTAACGCCGATAAAATAACATCGAAAAGTTGAAAGTTGAAGAAAATGGCACAAAACGAAATCGTTATTTACGAATTATATAGCTTTAAAAATTGAAATACAAAAATATTTTATTCCTGTCCTAACAGATTTCATTGTGTAATTTTGATTTTTTTTTTGTATATTGAACATATTTTAATCAAATATATTGTAAATTTAGTTAGTAACATGTTTTTTCATCCAAATATTAATTTATGGATAATTTCAGTCAATATAAGGAATTTTATTAAAATTAAATACTGCGCCCTCTAGCTGAGTCTGATGAAATCAATGGGCGGCCATTCTGGTCAACTTATGTGAACATAACCTATAAGTGTGTTCCTTACCCTTGTGGGGATTCTGGAAGTTTCGTGTTTTTAGAAGGTTCTCGGTTTCAGCCTCGGTCTCTCCGTCGCGGTATAAGAAAATGACAAGATCAAGGTCAGATCCCTAAAAGCCTCAGCCTCAGCCTCGGCCTCGGCATCTCCGTCGCGGTACAGGAAAATAAGTTAGTTTCCTTTTCAAAAGTAAGTTTGTTTTTATCATCATGAGAAGATCAAGGTCAAATCCCTTAAAAATTTATCACCACAATCAATTACTAGCACTTCAGCCTCGGTCTCTCCGTCGCGGATAAGAAAATGACAAGATCAAGGTCAGATCCCTAAAAGCCTCAGCCTCAGCCTCGGCCTCGGCATCTCCGTCGCGGTACAGGAAAATAAGTTGGTTTCCTTTTCAAAAGTAAGTTTGTTTTTATCATCATGAGAAGATCAAGATCAAATTCCTAAAAAGTTTATCACCACAATCAATTATTATTAACACTACACTTGAGAATGTACAATAGAATGTTAAACATGTTGAATTCTAGATTTAACGAACAACTTCTTGTTATGATGTTCACATCCTCAATTTTTTTTTAATAAGATTAATAATTAAAAAAGTAAAAATGATGTATTCCTAAGCCCAAAACCAGGAGTCGATAATAAACAGTGCACGATGAGAAAAGATCAAAGGTTCACGAAATTAATCATTTGATAAGAAAATTATAATCCGCACAGAAATGTCTAATTTTGCTTTTGATTCATTAAGAATAAATATCTAAAAGTAAGTCAATCAATTTTTTTTTTGTTAGCAATCAGACATAATAACATAAATTAATAAAAAGGTTGAGACTAGTAACTAGTAAAGAATTAAATAAATAGTATTTTTAATTTTGCCTGTTGAGTAAGCTTAAAAATATCTAATAAATTTAACTTTGTGGCTTCGAAGACATTATCAGTTGTCAATATATGTTTCGCTAATAAGAAATAAGAAATAACCTTTGCAATGATAAAAATAGCTTTTAAAACTTGAAAAATAAATGTACGTGTCGGTCAATTATCGACACGTCGACTATTCAAGTTCCGTTCCAGACTAATTGATATATCAATGAACGTAAACAAAGCGTTTTTCTAGTTGTCTGTTTTACTTTTTTTTCTTTACGTACCAGTTAGTTATAGATACTTTTTTTTTTCTAATTTTACGTTTTTTGCATATACGTATTCTATTTTTTTTTCAAATACTTGTTACCTGAATTTTCAATAACATACTGTCATGAACACAATTTAGTCTGGTTTTTTTTTGAATTAAGGACAGTTTTGTTTAGATTAGTAAATACAAAACTTTAAAAAAATCGAAATAAAAACACAGAATGGAAATAAAAAGCAATAATAACTGAGGCCTCGGTCTCAGACTCGGACTCAGCTGCAGCCTCAGCCCCACTTTCAACCTCAGCCTCAGTTTCAGTCTCAGCCCCAGTTACAACCTCAGTTTCAGTCTCAGCTTCAGACTCAGTTTCAGCCCCAGTTTCAGCCTCAGCCTCTCCATCGCGGTCCAGGAAAATGAGATATCTTTGTACATATATCGTTTATCATTTCTGTGAAGAGTAAAAGTCAAGTCAAGGTAAAAGACAAAAAAAATGCACATTTCTTCTAACTCGCTTCTAACTCGCACTTATTAGTTGTCCTAAGTTCCAACGTGATAAATTATCGTAATTCACCCTGTATCACTGTGTAATTTTGTGTAATTTGCTAAATTGCTTCTCCAAACTTTCCAGCTTTGCAAATTGAACGAGGACTAGACAGAGATTTATCCAGTGCACATTCATTGAAACATAAAACGTTAATACATAAAGAAAATCCAGGAATAGTCTAACAAAAACAATCGATTTTTGTATATTTACAATGAGTGGAGTTGATTATATTTATTTTTTTTTTGACTTATAGATTTTCATTTAATTATACATTTTGCCCAGTATTTTTATTATTAATTTTGTTGTTTGCTTTTATTATTTACTTATAAGAAAACGAAAATAAATGATTATTTTTAATTAAATGTTTTTCTCAGTTTAATGCATTTATAAAAATAAATAAGTAATGAAATATAACTACATCTTTGCCAAAAACACATGTTCGATGTTCTTGTGTCTACCAATGTATTTGTTTTCTACATTGAAGAGTATAAAAAGTTTTTCATACATGTAAAAAGATCATACTTTTCGACTATAACGAAGGTAATTGTAAGGAAAGTATTGGTTTTGGTTAATTTCTGACTAGTATTGATTCTGACATATCTCGACGAATACAGGTCCCCTGACTCGGAAAAAGCAGTTGTTGGAATGATGTGTGGATACGGTCGGAAAGTTGTGCGGTGTGAATCAGTACCGATTTATTTTTTCTAATTTATTAAAAAAAATATAATTTTTTTTATCAATCAAACTTTTGTATGGTTTTATGACTATTTTTTTGACAATATTGGATTACTAACTAATGCACTTTAATAACTAAAAAAAAATATTAACTCATCAGTCATCATATTTGATTTCATTCCATATATTCATTTAATTTAGCTAATGTTGTTATTGGCAAAAAACTTCATTCATTTTTATTCCAAGCTTTGCATGTACACATTTGTTGAGGATTTATTTTTGTTTGGGTATATAAAAACAAAAAATTGTTTTACTTTGCTTTGAAAAACAATAACTTTGTCTCTTTGGGGAAAATTCGTGCGCCGGCGTAACCTTCGGAATTTTGCAATTGTAGATCTGCGTGCGCTTTTCACGCAAAGTGAAAACGGCGAAAGCATCCAGTCGACTCTGGGCTTTTCGCAGGCAAATGAATAAACGAGCGCGCATTTTCTCAAACAAAAACGCGAACGAAAGTTTCGAGCAAACTATGAAATTTGCAAAAATTCGAATTAATGTGAATTCCGTGAATTCCGAAAATAATTAAATTTTTATTGAAATGATTTAAATGATAAAAATTTGCACACATAGTTGAAAATGAATGAAACAATCGCAACTTTATTCACAAATGAAACTTTTCTTCATCCAAACAAATCCTACTATGATTTATTCGATATGTCGACGATTTCCTACGAACGTCCGAATTTAAATTACAATCAAACAGTTCCGTTATCAAATGATAACGAGACATTCATCATTAACTGTAGCCTAACAGCGTCACCCTTCACATCTGAATATTTTCGTGGTGCAATTTACTTCTTGTACGCGTTGGTGTTTGTTGTCTCTGTGATTGGCAATGGTATTGTGTGTTACATTGTAATTGCAACGCCACGAATGCGTACAGTGACGAATTATTTCATAGCAAATCTTGCCATTGGCGATATGTTAATAACGATTATGTGTGTGCCGTTTACATCGATATCACAAGTGCAACAATATTGGCCGTTCTACAATTTTTTGTGTCCGGTAGTGCCGTATGTGCAAGCTGTTTCCGTCTTTGTTAGTACTTACACTTTGGTGGCTATCAGTGTTGATAGATATGTGGCAATTATGTGGCCGTTGAAGCCGCGATTAGCTAAGAAAACGAGTGCTTTTGTTATTTTAATCGTGTGGTTGTTTGCTATCATTACCGTTCTACCGATTCCTATTGTCACTAAAGCGACTCAACCGGCCGAATGGTATATTGAATGTGATATGTGAGTATGCATACTAATACACACACATACTATGCTTTATTGTAGTAAAAATATTACTCTTACGGCAAAATCTTTCAAATGATTTTTGTTGGCAATTAAAAATACTATAACATTCGGTTCGAAGTAATTTTATAAAGTAAATACGTAACGACTTATGTTTAATTAAAAACAAAATTAAGATGCATCAAAAAAATCCACACACACACACGCATGCTTATATTTCATGACATGTTCGTTCTACATGATAATATTACAAATAATATTTTTCTAAATTG
>JARJEB010017837.1:0-10348 GCA_030264535.1 Liometoxenus newtonarum | reverse complement strand
AATAATATCTAAGCCCACATCGAATAATAACTTAGCCCAAATCGAATAATAACTATGCCCACATCGAATAAAAACTAAGCCCACATCGAATAATAACCAAGCCCACATCGAATAATAACCTAGCCCACATCGAATAAAAACTAACTTCCATCGAATTATAACTATGCCCACATCGAATAATAACTTAGCCCACATCGAATAATAACTATGCCCACATCGAGTAATAACCAAAATAACTATGCCCACATCGAATAATAACTATGCCCACATCGAATAAAAACTAAGCCCCGTCGAATTATAACTATGCCCACATCGAAGGATAACTCAGCCCACATCGAAAAATAACTATTCCCACATCGAATAATAACTATGCCCACATCGAATAATAACTTTTCCCACATCGAAAATAACTATGCCCACATCGAATAAAAACTAACCCCACATCGAATAATAACCGAGCCCACATCGAATAATAACTTAGCCCACATCGAATAATAACTATGCTTACGCACGGTTCGGAAAGTTGCATTTTACGCATGGTTTGGAAAATTGCATTTTACGCACGGTTCTGAAAATTGCATTTTATTCACCGTTAGGAAAATGGCATTTTACGCACGGTTCGGAAAATTGCATTTTGCGCACGGTTCGGAAAATTACATTTTACGCACTGGTCGAAAAGTTGCATTTTACGCACGGCCCGAATAGTTGCATTTTACGCACGTTTCGAAAAGTTGCATTTTACTCACAGCTCGAAAAGTTGCATTTAACGCACGGCTCGAAAAGTTGCATTTAACGCACGGCTCGAAAAGTCGCATTTTACGCACGGTTCGGAAAGTTGCATTTTACGCACGGTTCGAAAAATTGCATTTTACGCACGGCTCGAAAAGTTACATACTACGCACGGTTCGGAAAATTGCATTTTACGCACGGTTTGGAAAATTGCATTTTACGCACGGTTCGGAAAATTGCATTCAACGCACGGCTCGAAAAGTTGCATTTAACGCACGGCTCGAAAAGTCGCATTTTACGCACGGTTCCGAAAGTTGCATTTTACGCACGGTTTGGAAAATTGTATTTTACGCACGGTTCGGAAAATTGCATTTTCCGCACGGTTCGGAAAATTGCATTTTACGCTTGAAGCTTTTGGCTTCGAAATTTAAATTTGAAATTTAGTGAATTTCTAGTGAATTCTTCCGCGTTGGCAAGACTGGTGAATTTCTGGTAAATTCAACCAAGCGTTTTGCAGTTTCTCCATCAACACTCATTGTCGTCGCGTCCCTTAGAACATATAAAATGGAGAGAGCATAGCTTATTTACCCATCTAGGTCCTCCCTTTCTACGGCAGAGGCGCCTCCTGGCTTCCTTTCCATGGATTTTTTTCCGAAAATAGGTATTTAGGTGGGAGTTTAGTCAGTAAGAGTCTGACATTGCCTACTGACGGGAGTCATAGTTATCCTATGCAGGATTCTCCCACCTACCGAATAAAGAAACCAATTTGCCCAATGTTAGCTTTTTAAGCCCACTGAAGGGCAAAAAATGTTGTTCGTGAATAAGAGGTGTGCTCTAAGGTTCTACCCAATGGTTCCACCTGACCTGTGCACGTGCGCAATATCAGATTTTAAAACTTAAGAACAAAATTTTTTGCCTTTCAGTCGGCTTAAATCCATACCGGTATTGCTCCCTCCATATTTATATTTTGGCCTATTGCACAGAAATTCAATCATATCAAAACGTAATCAATGTAATTTCCACTTTCCGATCAAAATTACTTTTACGATCGACTAGTTCTATACGAAATCGTAATGGATATGGTCGGAAAGTTGTGCGGTGCAAATTTAAGGCACCGACTTCTTAATTTTTTTTTGGTTACGTCCAAGAACCAAGAAGTGGAAGGAAGATTGTGGAATTGGAAATTTGGAAATTGGAAGAGCAAAAAAAACAATGCTTCACAAACCGGATTTAGTAAGAGTGGGGGAGGTTGCTTGTGGTTCTGCTACCTTCCCTAAAAGCTAGAATAATGTATAAATTACATAATTACCAATAATTACCATCTAAGATAACCATACAACCCTAACGAATTATAAATTCGACATGAATACATCACAATGCTGATTATTTCTAATGTATTTGCAACAATTTCATAGATAACATCAAAACAAGATATGTAAAAAACAGCAAACACATTCCCCCACTCTTTAATCTTCCGTTTGCATGGTCTCTCGTCTCGAGACGGTGGAATATGTATAAACCGGAATGAGTAGTATTCCGTAGCAAAAACATTCATTCCATCTTCCAGAAGCAAACAGACGGGATCAAAAAAATGGACGCGGGATAAACGAATTTAATGGTTGCTTGTCTCGGCGCTCGAGTGAGACCCAACCCAAACGCACCCTTATAGACCCGACTACGCAAGCGCAGCACATCGAACTCATGCAGAGTGCCTTCATTTCGACGCTGTCGCTTTTTAAGGATGCGTTCTGTTTGGAAGGTACATAAGTTCTTGAACTAAACTCAGTAGTGCGTTCATAATGAGAGAAGTATGTGGACTTCTCATTCTGATAAAAGAATAGGAATTGAAATCATCAACTAACAGTGGGCATGGTCGGTATTTGTTAGAATTGCAAGAGTTGGAACGTTACAAATCTAATTTCGGGCTTTATTTGTAGCGGTTTGGTGACTTAGCCCACTTACGCCTAGAACTAGGACTGCATCAACCAATCACAAAAGCGCTCTAGAACATGATCATTAAGTTGCCTACCTTTGCAAATTAGAAAACTATAATAATGGCGAGAAGAATGGTAATAACACATCCAAACCTTAATAGCGAACGGGCCTGGCAATACCATCAGCAAGTGCGACGCAGTGAAACCTATAGACGAAAATCCCAGGGAAGAAGAGAGAAAGCATGCATCTAAGCCATCCCCCTTTTCAAAATTTTTTACATAGTGCTTTTCTTTGTGAGGGTGGCCGGAGGCCAATTTAAAAAAACCCTCACTGGTAGGACTACTGAAAGGTAGAATTATTAGGGTAAAAGTGCGGCGGAAAAAACACTGGGAAAATTCCGCCGTACTTTTACCCTTATAATTCTACCCTTCAGTAGTCCTACCAGTGAGGGTTATTTTTTAATTGGCAGTGAACCTCACAAACAAAAACACTACGTAAATAATTTTCAAAAGGGATACGGCTTAGCTGCGTTTTTTCTCTTCTTCACTTGTATTTTCGTCTATAGGTTTCACTGCGTCGCACTTACGGATAGTATTGCCATGCCGGTTCGCCATTTAGGTTTGGATCATAGGTAGGCAACTTAATGATCATGTTCTGGAACGCTTTTGTGATTGGTTGATGCCGCTCTAGCTCTAGACGCAAGTCTTAGCACTTGTTCGAGCCTTAAACATTAAATAAGCCCGTTTATGGACATTTAATGCGTATTTAAACCAGCTAAATTATTAATATGTTAAATGTGTGGATAAGAACACCTTAATCCATGTATTTTATTATGACAAAAAACTTATTCCTATGGACTCCTTGGGGCAACTTTTTGAACCATTATCTTTTTCAACATTTCTCCTTTATTAACTTTCTTCTTCTTGATACTTCCATCGCTGCCTCGAGAACCTTGGAAAGGTTTACTTTCTCCATGTTTTTTAACTCCTCGTTTTCCTCGACTTGCAGAGTGTTTGAAGTGTGGTTGTGGTTTTGGTGGCGGTTTCTGAGTTTTAGCATTCTGTTTTGATGATTTCAAAGAACTTCTGGCCTTCATTATTACAACTTCTTGGCCTTTAATCTTAATTTCTGCGGCAAGAGCAGCTTTAGCCGCCTCGACAGTATCAAACGTGACAAAACCATAACTTTGTGCCTTTTTATTTATGAGTAGTCGTACTTTTGTTATTTTTCCGAATGAAGCAAAAGCTTTTTCGACGGCTTGAGAAGGAACACCTATAAAACACATATTTTAATATTTCTGTATAATCAATATTTACATTTCTATAAATATAGAAACAATGACAAACACGTACCTTCTTTAATATTAGCAACAAACACGGTTTTTTCGTTATCTTGATTTGGTTTTGAATTACCAGTGCTCTCACTTTTCTTCCCAGATTCGCTTGGCTTGATTCTTATTACCCTGTTTCTGATTTTAACTTCTCCCAATTGTAGAGCCAATTGTACTGAATCAGAAGATTTAAAGTTGACGTAACCGAAACCTTTGCTTACATTCGTATGTTTGTCACGGACGATACGAACACTTTCGATTTCACCACAAGACGAAAATACCTTCCACAAGTCCTCGTCTTCAGCCACTGCAAATTACAGAGACAATGGTTACTCAACAAAAATATAATTTTAATGATAAGAAACTTACCAAAAGCCAAATTGCCAATAAAAATAGTTTGGTTAGTACTGGTTACAGGCTGCACGTTAGAAAGTGTAACTCTAAGATGATAACCTTGGAATTCTTTTCCGTTTTCACATTCAACAGCTTTTTGTGCCTGTTCGGCAGTAGCATATCGAATGTATGCATTAAAGGTTTGCCTCTTTTTATGTAAAATGCCTTTTCGGATTGCTAGTTTTTTCGGCATATTTGGATTGGCTACAGCTATCGATCTGAATCTAATAGATTCAACATGTCCATGTTTTTTAAAAACATTCATGAGAAGTTTCTTTTGTGTGCCAAACTTTATATTGCCAACAAATATTGTCCTCTCACTGTACATGGAATTCACTAGTCCTCCTTCTGGATTTTCTTCATCTTTAAGTTCTTCATCGTCTGTAACGTCACCATCGACATCTTCAACTTCTTTTGCACCATCTTCAAATTCTTCTTCACCATCTTCAACTTCTGCACCATCTTTAACTTCTTTTTCATCATCTTCTTCTATATTACTATCTTCTTTTAAAACATCCTTTTCAATATCGTCAACTTCCTCCCCAACACTATCAACTTCTTCTTCACTATCAACTTCTTCTTCTTCGTCATTTGAAGATTCTTCGTCTAGTGGATCGTCAATAGCCCATTTCCCATTTTGAGAATCATTAAATTCGTTAATAACAGATTCCTCTACACTCTCCTGTAAGTCTTCCTTTTCAACTTCTTGTTTAGATATCTTTGCTTTTTTTACAGCTTTCTTGGCTTCATAATTAGCAACACGTTTTTGCGGTGATGATTGTTGTGTATTGATTGTTGCCATAAGTTTTCCTTTATTTGGTGTTTTTGTGCCCAAAATCAAGTCACCTAAATTACCAATTTCGTATTCCATTTTAAGATTAATTTAATAAACGTTTTTTAAGAATAATTGGGGAGAAAAATGGTGAGCACGTGGGCACTAAATCAAGTAGTAAAAACGTGAAAACAAATTTTTGTAGGTTACGACGTTCCGTTTTGGTGCTGCCCTCTGAAGTCTGAACTAAAAAAACATTCAAAGCGTTCGATATATAGTTTTTATAAATCTCGAAAGATGCCGCAAGCAAGCAACATTTTGTGTTTATCATTCATTTCGTTGGATGGCGCTACTTGAATGTGACAAGTTGTAAATAGGAAAAAGATGATTAATTTCGTATACGGCAAGTTTAATAAATTTTTTAATTAAATTTTATTCGTGACACGTACATTTAATGCCATTATTAGTTGTGCATCATAGCGATAATTACTAACAAATAACTAACAGAAACCTCCTACTTTAGCAAAATTACAGTAAATCTTTTTTTCTCCTACGACTATTACAACAATTCTGAACTCGATAGGTAGAAACGTATTTAGTGTTGGAAACGAGGTTGAAAATCAAGTTCAAAGCCGCGTAGCGTAGCTCTTAGAGAAGTGAAAACAAATTATATAGATTACGACCCAAGTGCTGCCCTCTGATGTCTGAACCAAAAACATTGGAAGAAATTGTTATATAGTATTTATAAATCTCGTAGGATGCCGCCAGCAAGCTTAAAAACTTTATGTATTTATCTTTCATTTCGTTTGATGGCGCTACCTGTATGATGAAAAGTTGAAACCATGGTGAGAAAATAGGAAAAAAATAATTAATTTATTGTACGGCATGTTTAATTAAATTTTTTTTAATGAATTCAATTAAAAAATTACATTACCTAAACCTACTAATTTAGCAAAATTATAGTAAATTTATATTTTCCAAAATTACTCCAACTCTTAATTTGATGGGTAAAAACTATTATATTATTTGTAATTTTAAATTGAAAATGGTATTGACAAGTTTTTGAAAATAAATGCATCATGAAATATCGTAATAAATAAAGTAAATCCAATAAATATTTCTAAAACAGTTTATATGTGTATAAATTATAAAAAAAATCTTAAAAATTATGATACTTATAATAATAATCTACAAATACAAACTTAATACAAATAGTTAATTAACCTTAACGAAAGTACTATCATTTACAATTTGATAGTTATCATTGCGGAAGTGAATTAGATCATCATATAAGCGCTTGACACTTTCATCGCGTAATTTAACGATAACTGGAGGAATTGCTGGTGTCCTGGCTTGCAGCGCCAAGTCATCATAATAACTTGATTGATCCGGACCCATTAAATGTGCTTGATGTTTCGTATATCCCTTGTTCTTACGTTGTTCCAAATCGTCTCGTAAATCTGCATACATTTCTTCTTGTGTTGGCAAAGCAAAGTTGTCACTTATTAAAGACACAAAGAAGCGAGCCTATAAAAGATCAACACAATTTATGCTTTGATTTCTTTGTTTGATCGGTGGAAAGTGAGAGAACTTACTTGTAAATCAAACATTTGAAATGCACAAACATTGAATGGAATGCCAATGAAACACATTGTAGGCTTTTCGATATTTATCATGTGTTTGTACAAGGGTGAAATGTGATTTTCCACAATTTCAATGTGACATTCTTCGTTCAAAAAGGGAAAACAATAGCGATAGCCGGTGCAATAAAATATCACATCAACATCGTCCTCGGAACCATCGACGAAACGAATTTTGCTTTCGTTCACGATGCGCTCGACGTCCGGTCGCAATACGACGTTGTCGGGATATTTGGTTTTCAATTCTTTGCAATGATGACTCAAGACGACCTAAAAACAGAACAACAACAATCATGAAATTTAGAAATTGGAAACTCAATAATAAAACGTGATCGATTATATTGCACATTTAATTGATGGTAATACATAATGCAACAGTTCTTTTAATTTTATTACTTTAAATCTATAAAATTGCATTATTTGATTGAATCGATGTATAGTAAACGAGAGTGAACCTTGAAATAAAAATTATGACTGTTTGTTCAGCTTGTTTTGTGACTTCATTCTTGCATTTTATTTTTCTCCTACATATTTCATAGTTAGGTAAAGAACTTTTTGTGCAATTTCATTCTTTTGCTTTTGCAATATACATTCCTCTACATGTGCTATAAATCTAGAATCATGATAATTAATAATAACATTGGAAATTTTAAGTACTTACTTATTTATACCAAATACCAATTTGAAGGCAAATTAAATCGTGTTTTATAATTGCTTGCGCTTGATTATTCGTTATTGATAGTCACGTTGTGAATATTGCTTTTTAGTACCTAATATTGTAAAATTGATATAATTTAAGAATGTTTTAAAATAAAAAAAATCGATGCGTTAAATTCGCATCTCACAACTTTCCGGCCATATACATTATGATTTCGTAGAACTCGTCGATCGTAGTTCTAGTGGGAATTGTTTAATTTCGATGACCCCCCTTTTCGATCAAAATATGGACTTCTTGTAATGTAATACCATTTTTATTGTATAGATAAATTGAACTATTAGTTTTTATAACAACATTTTCAGCACCCCCCTCTAAAAATTCCAAGCTACGCCATTGATCATCAACAATGTTTACAATTTCGCGTTACATGTAACCATTAGGCTATTATCAGCTAGTTTAATATGGAATAGAGAGGTCACTAAAAATTATCCATGCATTTTACATAGACACTAACGCACCATGCGGCTATCTTATGAATTAATAAAACAAATGGCAACCATAGTGTCAATTATGGTGTCAATAGTAATGCAAATGTAATATGTATAATATAAGAAGAGGGCGCTGGCACCAGAAACATATATTTAACAACATATCACATGTATTTTGGTGAATAATATGGCGTCGACAAAATTCTAACATTTGCCGTTATTCAACATTTGACGTTAGTAACCACTCTCTGGGTGTTTCATATATTTTTCTAAAGCCAATGCCCTCTTACTCATTTTATAGATATTAAATTTACATTAGACACTATATTGACAAGAATGTGATTAATATGGCCACAATTTGTTAATTCATAAGATATCCGTATGGTGCGTTAGTGTCTATGTAAAAATGCATGACTTATTTTTAGTGACCTCTCTATTCCATATTACACTCTCGTAATATACATGGAATTCCATTTCGATATTTTAAAAACAAACATAAACAGCATTCCATTTACTTCTCTCGTAATAAGTAATATAATAACAATTACTTATTAACAAATTCTGTTATTTTAATACATGAAACGAAATGATAGGTATTCCGTACTCGGACTCAATTGGTTAATTTATTGCGATGTACTTATAAACAAATACAAGCAAATATTAATAGATTGAAAATTGGATGCTTTTATGTATGGAGCTATTGATATTATTACAACTTCGAACAGAACCATAGGCGCCGGGCTTTTAAAATCTTCATAGTGCCGGCTAAGTTCGAGCTAAGTTCCGTCAGAACGTCAGAAGTGGAAATTTAGTTTGGAAATTATAACGCGCAACACGCGAGTGTACAACGTAGCTGTTGCTCATTGGTGCCCGAGCACCGGAGCACCCCCGGACTCGGCACCTATGAACAGTACAGTACAGTACAAGATGTGTTTAAAATTTCTTCTCTACTGTACTATGTAGGTACCATTATAATATCTATAACTAAGTTTTATGGGCTTTGAGCCATAATTGAAACAAACGGGATATTGTTAATTAATAAGATTCGAAAATGATGGGAGCATCGACGAGAATTTAATAAAAACGGACATAACAAGTGATTTGGAATAAAACTTAAATTCGTCTCCAATTAGCAATAATATACTTACGTGCTATAGTTTCTCTGTAGGTATAGTGTACCTTAAAAGTTAAATGTAGATGGCGATAAATTTCACTAATATGGTGGATATAGGGAGTATAAAAAATCTTGATTTAAGGCTTTATTGCTATGATTTTATTCTTTTATAGTTGCTTTTAATATATCAGTCACTACTCGGATTTACCAAAATGATTTGGTGAACCACGAGAACAAGTTTTTTTATACACTCACTCTATTACTTTATTACTTTTTCTATTTGCCACCAGGGAGATACAAGTTAGCTCAAAAATAGCTAAAATCTTACCAGGTTAACGCACCCTAGACATCCACAACGCACCCTATATATTCACAACGCACCCTACACATCCACAACGCACCCATTTCAAAATTGGCAGAGATATCGGTACTTATATCAAACATACCGATTAATCGATGGAATATATCGATGTGAACGATAAATCTATAGGAAAATATCGATGTTTGAATATTACCGCTTCGAAATGCAAAGTCAATAATAGTATATTCTTCAACTAGTGCGAAAAGCAGTCAAAGCGATGCGAGTGTGAACGTTTGGAGTGCGAGACTAGTCGAGCGCTTCAATGCACACGAGCATGGGTTTGCGCTTTTCGCACGAGTAGCACATAATACTTTTTCGCCCCGAACACATTTTTTAAATCAAAATTACAATTTATAATTTAATTTCATTCACATGCATTGACATTTCTTAATTTTGTGACGTTTGTGCTGATTTAACAAACTGAAATCTGAGGCATCATATAACCATAGTGATCATGCATGTGACTTTATTTTTGTGCGCTTTTTCAGAGTGGTAAACGAGAATTTGGATTTTGCGCGCATGTGTAATGGAGGAAACGAAATACTGATTTAATGCGCATGTGTACTGTAGGAAAGAACTCTGCGTGGTAAATAGGCAACTTTTACATCCCGTAAACATTGACTAAAAGTGACGTTTATATTTGAAACGTGTTTGAGACCTTCCAATGATTTTTAACGAAATACACTCTCCACGAAAACATCGATATTTTTTCATTATATCATACTTACATTTCGATATTAATTATTTCGAAAACATCGATTATTTTTTGACATTCCTACCCATGACATACGTCAATCGAACTAAGCAAGCTAGAAGAACGATTTTCAAGAATACGCGTTTTTCACATAATTAAGCTAATCTAAAGTAACGAATTGTAAACTGAGTTCGATTCCTTTGAATATATGATCTTCGAAGGCTCATTGCCCAT
>JARJEB010017835.1:0-12543 GCA_030264535.1 Liometoxenus newtonarum | reverse complement strand
TGATTCGGACCAATCGGCGTGCAGTACGCAGTGGAGCAATTCTATGCAACCCAACTCGCGTAACGGTAACGGACCAATCGGCGTGCAGTACGCAGTAGAGCAGTCCTATGCAACCCAACGGGCGTAACGGTAACAAACGTCAAATGCCATAACCTCGACATTCACGAATTGTTTTTTCGGATTCAACGATTCAAACGAGATTCAACAATTTCTGTTGTTATTTGTTCATTTATTATTACAATTTTGATTAAATTAAATGGCGTTCGGAGATAAAATAGTATATATCATTCAGCGACTTTGTGTGGCTCGTAGGAATTGTCAACCCTTCCTACTCGCCACACAAAGTGTCACTTATACGCTTTATGATATAATCTACTATTACTGAATATTTGTTTGAAATCCCTGGCTTAAAGTTTTTTTATTTTTTGATTAGTTGCGATTACTATATAAAATCGGCCTTGTTTATGTTGCACCTTCCCCCCGAAATCCTAATATAGACACGTCTAAAGAAAGTAAAGTGAGACTTTTTATACTTATCCGAAAAAGCTTTCTTACAAATATGCCTCAGCCTGCATACAACGCACCGACATTATCAATAGTATGGCAGCGCTCGCAATTCACTCCACTTCTTTGATTACGGAACCGAACGCGAGCGAAAAACAAACTTTTTTTAGCTTTTCTTTTTTTGTGAGTCACCACCGCATGCTTAGCCCTTAGCGCATCATATAACACAACTTTCCAGCCTGCAGATGTGGATTTAACATGGAAAGCTGCAGGCTGGAAGGCTATATGTATTTCTTATGGAAGGCTGGTTGTATGTGTTTCTTATGGAAGGCTAGTTCTGTACGTTTAATTTTACCCTGGTCGATCTGATGTGTGTGTCGATGTTTAAAGGTTCGACCGACACAGCAACAAAGGCCGCAAGTATACCAACGAAACCATACAGAGCCAACCTTCCATAAGAAACACATAAAACCAACTTCCATAAGAAATACATACAGCCTTCCAGCCATCTGCAGACTGACCCAGAACCAGTTCATTTCGTTTAATCACATCCTTTTCGTGAACTGTGGAAAGATGCTGGGAAGAGGAGCAACCTACAGACAATTTTCAAAAGTCCCCGTCCCCGCCTATGTTTCCAACGCAAATTAGATATTTTATATGGATGAGAGGACACGTGCCAGCATTAAGGAAAGACACTCAGTGTCAGAGGCCGTACATTTTGATCGATTACGATGGGAAACAAATTACGAAACATCTTTTTTTCCGGTTTAATCAGTTCCCGGTTTCCGTCGACTAAATATACTCGCGTTTGATGCTTAAAATATACTAAAAGTTGAGTTTATACTCTCTTCGAGGTTCTCGGGCGAGGCTTTAGGCTTTTGCTGGAGTCTGGGTCGTGGAGTTGAAGAAGTGGCAATTATGGTCTCAGATCATGAGATAAAAGAGTTTGATGAGAACGAGTTGTCTTGATATGTATAGTAAAATAAGAACTTAAAAGTTTCATCGCCTTTTCTTCGCCCAGCGCAGGGTATTCTATAAGTAAACGGTTGAAGAAGAGTAAAGGGGTACCAAATAATTAACGACCGGCTAATGGTGTGCAAGGAAATTTCGCTTAGGCATAAGGATAAAACGTAAGCGATTTAATTAATAACGGTTGTTATTTTAAATAATTAATTTTAAAAACTCACCCTTAGGCGGATCGTACAGTTGACCCTTTTTATTTGGCGAAGCAAAGCGAAGCTTCGTTATATCGAAATTGTTTTTCAATTCCGGAAGTGCCATTTGTTGCTGTACTTGCTGCAATTGCTGAAGTTGTAGTTGTTGGTCCAGGCTGGATTGTCTGGATTTCATTAATTGTTTCGCTATTTTTTCAGTGTTTTCCTAGAAAATGAAACACAAAATGAATACGACGGCTTAGCATCATGAATAAAATTTTTTGGGAATGCTAGACATGTTTATGAATTTTTGATTCATAATTCATAATTCTATCGAACGAAAAGCAATGAAAAAACCAATTATAACTTTTCCAATGGCACTTTGAAAAAAATAATAATCGAATCTGATTTTAATTGAATCGCCAGTATAGAGCACCTGAAAATTTTTCATTTCAATCGAACGCTTGTTAATATTCATAGCGTTTTCAATCCGATTTTCATAAAATGGACTATCAAATGAAGCTTTAGGCGACACTCGACATGACCGTGAAGTCGTTTTTTTTCCAGATGCGGGCGATTTTGAAATTTCAAGTTTCATGCAACGAAAAGCAATAAAAACTTTTATCACTTTTATCATAACAGCCGCATCGTTATGAAAATTCTAAAAAGTTTACGGTTGATGTCGTCACCCTGTATATATGAGCAGTTTTACAAAAAAAAGGTATGAATATTTAATGATTCTTGTTTTAATGGTACCTATGTTGCCGCATTAAAAACAGTATAAAAAAGAGAAAAGTTTCCCAAACAAGCAAATCAAAAACTTCGTCGCGAGTCTATACGCGTGTTTCAATCAAAACCAAACTTTTACCGCTAGTCAAGTCAAGAACTAATACATTTTGCGCTTCAGTCTACTTATTATCCTTGGATTAGTCGCGGAAATTCCCGTTCGACGGTTTTAAATCCTATCGTTTCGTCTTTCGTATAAGTGCATTCGACTTTCATAAACTTCAGTAAGTGATTTCGAATTTTAAATGAACGCATTCCTAAAATGTAAAGGCAAATGGTAAACGAAAGGAGAAAGAAATAAAAATAGAGTGAATAAAATATAAATAAAAATAAACCAAACCGCGTTCGGCGATTCGGTGGTTCGGTGGCGGGGTGAAAATAAATAAAAACGTACAAAACACACAGTGGTTTATGTTGCACGTTATTTTTTCGCTTAAAAGCACTCGGGGGTAATTCAGCTTGTCTTCTGTCTGTTGAAATACGATTGCATTTTTTTCGATTGCAATGTTTCCTGATTCTGCGCCTTGCCGCAGCAAGTTGCAATTGGACGTTTAAAGATTTAAATGCTCACGAAAAATGAAAACAGGACAGAGCATAAGACGGGCGTCTGCAAGTTTTAAATAATAAATTTCAGGCGAACCATTAAAGGTGAGGCTTTTGTTAGAAACGCTTCATGAATTATGTAATCGACGGTTTAACACTGGAATTATGTATTTTAATAAAGGGGTAATATTGTTTGTCTACATCTATACCGTAAGTAAAGTGTTTTACTGCTAACAATATTACACCCCAACTCGTAACAGTACAAGTTTCCCTCTAAAATATGGGAGAAGTTAAAATGGAACATAATTTACCTTCGAACGATCCCTTGCGTTCAATCCAAGTTGGGTGTAATGGCTTTGCAGATAGTCCAAGTTGTATTTGATTTCTTGCAGAAAGGAAATAGCTTCTTCTCGAGTCATCTATTTTAAAGAAAATTGTACTTTAGTTTCGAGTTTAAATGAAATTTTTAAATTGCAATTAGTGGAAGCAACTTTTGTGCAAACAGTGAAGCTTTAAAGTTCCAAAAATAGATTGCGCAAATATATAGAATTTAAATAAACTACGGAGAAAAGAAAATTCGCAATTGTGAAAATAATGTCGAAACTCAATTTTCTTTTCGGTCCTATCTTCGTTGACGTTTTTATGTGTTCCAAAGGCGTCGATAGTAATTAATTCCCGAAAGTAGAACGTCTCTGCTGGTGCCGAATGAGCTCGTAAACGTGTCATTTGCGGTATTCTTTATGCCGTTAGCGAACCTTTAACCATTCTATTCAACAACTTCCTCTATTTCCTTCCTGCACGACCACGTTTCACGCTCATCCGCACAAACACACAAACACAAGCCATAAGAAGGGAACAATTTCGGCGATTTACGATGCCTTTAAGAAATTAATTAAGACATTATTATGAAAATTAACAATATCTAAACTTTGCTGATGATTCCCATTTTCTATATTTTATCATTCATTGATTGAAATTGCAATAATTTTCGAGGTACACACGATTGAATAATATAGAAAACTGGTTGGTAAAGGAAATTTGAAATTAATAAATAAAAGGCCGCCGGGAATGACGAGTTCAACGAGGTTTAGAAAAGGAGAAATAGTGTCTCGATATTGCTGCCAGAAATTGGTATTCCTATTCCTGCATTGCATTTGAATGTAATTTGCACTATTGAGTACTTACAAGTCCTGCCTGAAGGAACTCTTCGATAGCTAGCGTGACGCCCTTTTCATCTCCCGTCCAAAACACGTATTCAGCCATATCCAATGGGGAATATTGTGTTCCGGCAAACTTTTCCAACTGAAAATTGAAATTCAATAAAATGTCGCATCACTGTGGAAACACTTTTCACAATAAAAGATCGAATATACCTGTTCTCATTCAATTGCAATAAACTGAATTATTATTGATAAGATTGAAATGTTTAGAATAAATTAGTTAAAATTTAACGGGATTAAAGCAGCGTTCTTAGTTCCGAATATTCTGAAGAAACATTTGAATATTCGGAAAATTTGACAGCAAACCGGAAAATGTTGAAATTATTCCGATTTTTCGCGAATATTTGCAAATGATTCGCATTGTTCGCAATCTTTGAAAACTTGTTTTAAAAAGTTCGGTTAGGACAGTGTTGCCAACTCGTGGGAATTTTCTCTTTTTTGGGAATTTTCGTAGTCAAAAGGGAAAAAGGGATTTTTTTTTTGCTAAAATTTAAATTATTTTCTAACTTTCGAGTTTTGGGTTGGCAACACTGTCCTAACCAGTGTTGCCAACCCAATTTTATAAAATTTCCCAAGTATGGTGCTAAAAATTCTCATTGTGGGAATTTTCGTAGTCAAAAGGGATTGTTTTGCTAAAATTGGATTTTTTTTCCAACTTTCGACTTTTGGAATGTAGTAGTGGTGTAGTTGCCGTTTTTTAATTGCTCCGTCACGTGATGGGTACGTCCCTACTGAAAGGTAATTTACAAGTGTATTACTGGTTGTCTATAGTAGAGGTAATTTTTTGTTTAAAATTAGATTTTTTAGCAACATACTTGGGAAATTTTATAAAATTAGGTTTGCAACACTGGGTTAGTTAGGATCAAGATCACCAGACTTCTTTCAACGTAATGACTAGCAGTAAGACAAAATCCGACAAATTTCGCACTGACAATCATCAAAATCGTAAAACTGCGATTTTCGAATATTCGCACAATTTTTTCTAAATATTCGTAACGTAACTGAAAAAGTATACATTTTAATTATACAAATAATATAGTTTTAGTCGGTTTACGACGTTTGAAGATTTGGCTGCAGCTTGAAGTCTCATCATTCATTAATCTTGAGATGAGACTAAAGACGTCGGTATCTCAGTTTCAGCGTCAGCCCTTAGTTTGGTCGTGTCGTATGATAGATAATTCACCTTCACAGGTGAATTAAAGCTGCAAGACGAAGAATAAAATATAGCTATCTTACACTTACATTTATAGCGTTTCCACCTTGAACAGAAGGAACATCTTGGTTTTGATACTGGTACTGATTCTGGTTCTGGTTCTGAGTTTCTCTTTCAGCAAATCCGCGCTTTTCGTTATACTGTTGCTGAAATTGTTGAAAGTCAGGGAGCAATCGCTGCACCGTCGACTTGTGAATGTTTTTCGCAGGAATTTCAACATCAGTGCGTACGCTACCGCTGGCTGGTTGCCCGTCAGCTCCCGGACTTTGTGCATCAACGTGTCGACCTAATCCCGCTACCAGCTTTCCGTTCTCATTCACTGTAACAAGCGAAAATGGTAAATTTACTCTAAGGCAAGGAATCTTCCAACTATAAATATATCCTACGTCGTGTGATGGGGAGGGGGGAGAGGATTAAAGTCTAAAGCTAAACCATCAGTGACGAGGATACAACGATATCCTGCCGACTGGTAATATGCTCTCGCTCTCGAACATTGAACGTTCAACGCAAATCCTTATCTACAGGGGAAACACGTTTACAGTAAATATGTGTCATGGAAATTGCCGTCTACAAGACATGGAAAGACTTGGAATATACCGGAATATATATGTATAGTGCAGAGTATATTCCGGATCCGGACAAGATAATACCGTTTGCATTGTTAGCTGTATTTTCGGTGCAAGATGCAGTCATGTCGAACAATTGTCCTTCATTTTCAGTATTTCCATGACTTTTGAGTATTTGTTGTGTGTGTCAGCGTCACATATAAAGATTTAAGTTAGTAAAACATCGTGGATGCTTTGTTTTGCATTTTCCATTTTCCATTTTGTTTTGTTGTGTTTGAGTGTGTGAGAAACGGGTTGATAAAGTAAAGGAAGCAGAAGCAGAACGAAAATAAATGCATATAAATCCTCTTTATGTATATAATACAAAAAGTGAAAAGAGAATGCTACTGTTAAACGTATATGACGCCATAACCGAATGAAATTCTGCTTTTTTATATGTTTACTTTTTACTAAAATTACTTTCTTCATATATACGAATACGTTTATAAAACTTTTATGTTAAAGTTCATTTTTCTCCAAGAAAAAATGGTTAAAATAAAAAGCCAATGATATTAGGATTTACAGGTTTGAAAAGTTGAAAACAATTAGGTCAGCAAAACTTTAACTTCTCAACCGTTGAAAGACATTTTCGATGTTTTCTTTTCTTTTAAACTTCGATACTTGGAGTATAAATGAAACTTGATGTTCTTTTCCTTCGATGTTCGAATTAAATTCGTTCGAAAATTCAACTTGAGATGCTCACGTTTGTAAACTGATAAGACACGGGTTGGATAATCAACTTCTGAATCTAAGAAATACATACTTGTAGTTTCAATTAACGTTACCAAAAATACTTCACTGCCATCGTTCAGCACAGCACTTCGAATTAAAACTTTTTCCAGAGCCAGACAAAGGTCTGTGAGCTTCAATGGTTTCCGAATTTTAAGGCTTGAGCATACGTGAAAAAGTTGCAAAACGCGTAGAAAGCATGAAAGCGAGGGGTGAACAACTAGTTACAAAATTGTACACTTAGTGTGAATTCCCTGGTAATTCTTCTGTGAAATCATGTGAATCTAGTGAACATTTGAATTGTGAATTCAACGTGAATTCGCAAAAAAATGTGAATTCATGTGAATTTAAATATATCGCTTTAGAAAAAGACACATTAAACGCATGCGCAATATAGATTTTAAATCTTTTTAGGTTATAAAATTTGTTGAAAAGTTTGTGAATTTTGTGAATTCACGTTGTGATTTCTTTCTAAAATATTGTGAATTCTTTTAAAGAATTCACAGTTGTGAATCATTTGTACGCTATTTATAAGAGTTGTTTACCCCTCGCATGAAAGTGATGAAGAAAAGAGGTTATGGTAATTGTTAACCTACAATTCCGAATGTCGACGCAGCTGAATCTTAAATCTTAAACCAAATTCTTATTGTATACGTTCCGACTGATGGTTTTTTCATATTGAAACCCACTTTTAGGCCCTTTGCAGTTGAGTTAAAAAGATTTGAGGTATTTTTATTATATCTTTGAGTTTTCAGGCAATAGGATCCACCGAACCGTTCGCTTTTGCTCTTATTATTCAATACTTTTTCGAGGAAACAAAAAATGAAAAGGAAATTGTATAGGTACTCAAAGATTTACTTTCACCGGAGTAAATTTAGTCAAACGAATGTAAACAATACAAGATATACAGAGTGTTTCTAAAACTATAACTTTTTAAATAAGTATATTACCTTCGGCTATGGAATCCGAATGAGCTTCCTGGTGACCGTTTATATTGTGGTAAATCGAAGAATGGCTCTTCATCATTTCCAAGGTTTTTCCTGTAACAATGGACAAAATATTAAAAACTAATACGTTTCATTTTTCGTTTTGACTCGTGGTTTCTCTATTAGACGAAACGAGAAGCATAAAACGTCAAAATCATAACGGAAAAGAAAAATAAAAAAAAAACTAGACAAAGAAGAATATCATCGTAAAAGTTGGTGAAAAGAGAAACTAAACTTGATACTCGACCACTCTAAATAAGCTGATGATGAAATGAATCAGCCCGTTGTTGATTTTGATGTTGTAATAATAACAAAGACGTCTTCTAATCTGCGGACCGCAAGATGATGAAAGGTTCAAGACACAGAACGGAAGCAAATAATAAATTAAGAAAGAAAATAACTTGATGTTATTCTTCCAGATTTATTATTGAAAACAATGAAAAATATTTTCAACAAGAAATTATGGAAAATCATATTATCAAAAGCAAGAAAGATAAATAATGAGAAATATAAAAAAAAATAATTATTCCAAAAATTACTTACCGATTGATTGTTTAAGACTTTCGAGTTCTCGTACATTGGCATCCTGAAAATAAATTAGCATAATAAATTAAAATAAACTGTACTTTAAGACGCTATATTATAAAACCGAGTCCAAGTTTGGACGAATAATTTCTCGGAACAGCAGCAGCAGGCGCGAGTCCGAAGGAATTCGGAAGCCGCAGGCTACAAGCGAAGCTGACAGTTGTCAAACCGATCGCGACCAAGAGAACACGAACGGTCACGAAGACGAACGCCCGCCTGATTGCATATGAAGCGCGGCCGACAAAATATTTCAAAAGAACTAAGTGCAAATGAAATGCACAATTTTAACTTTCGACTTCGAGTACGATGAACAAATAATTCTAACCAATTTAACAAATGTTTCATTTAAATCGTGGGTGATGAGGTGAAATTTGAAAATTCAAAAAATTGCATCCACGAAGCGCTCAGACACAAAATATATCACGTTAATAAAATTGAATATTCTATCTAGGTTTTCCGAGGGCGATGGGCGAAAGAGAGTTGTGTAGTTATAAAGTTAAAGTACGATGTGATTTATATCCGCTAGAATTTTTAGTGTTATTACACAAGGAAAGGTGATTTCGTATAATTGAAATTAATTTATCAGGATTTTATTGCTGCAATGTTTCCTAATCTCATAAATAATAAACTATAAAACCCAAGTATAGTGCTCTAGATTTAGATTATTCTTTCTAAGGAAGGGATCCATCAGGATACGAAACAGCGTTGGATTTTACAAAAAAAAAAATTGTCCCTGTAAGACGAAAAGTCGTATACCTAACTGATTAGAATAAATAAATATTAAAAATGTAAATTACAAAAATTACAGAAATCTACACATTTTAAGCGCCATCTGAAAATTTTAGTTTACTATCATGAAACTAGATGGCGCTTTAAAAACTATATATTTCTGTGATTTTAAAATTAATTTTATTGTCGTTTATGAATAAAGTTGTCATAAAAATGCTCGATTCAATTATTGTACGGCTGAAAGTTGAATTTCGTTTAGTCAGTTAAAGTAATTGAAAGAATTATATTGGAAATTATAGAGTTCTGGCACTGACTGTTCGGCATTCTCAGTGCGGCTATAATCAAAGTATTCCAAAAGAAAATGCAATAACATTTATTTATGGTTCAAACAAAATAAATGAACGGTTGTTATCGTCGAAGAGTCTTTTTTTTGGAAATATTGATTTGTGCGAACTGCGAGTACATAAAAGCAACAAAAAAATGCTTGTTTCAACGATTCGAAATTTATTACTCAATTATTTCTATTTCTTTCGGGAAGTTCAATGAATGTACGAGTATGTTCGTACCACGAGTATTTATTTCGGGAGTAATTGTGAAATTTCGCAATTCAACAAACATTTCCAGTAGGTTTTTGAAATATTATACACGATTTCACCTATTGCCTACCAATAAATATTAGAGCCGAAACGTGGAAGTGAGCAAAGCCGCGCAATACTGAGTGTACACATAATCACTAGATGGTGTAAATTTCGATCCGTATAAACTTATAATAAATGAATGGTTAATAGATAAGAGAAAAGTTCTTATCAATATAATGTGTAGATTTCCGTAATTCTTCAAATATGTTTTGTTGTCATTTATGAAGATTGCATTAAAAATTGTATCTAATAATTACAGAAATCTACATATTTTAAAGGCTGCCTGTACCTTTTAGTATCATGAAGATAAAATGTTGCTTAAAACACGCAGATTTTTGTGATTTTTATTATTTACAGAAATCTACATATTTTAAGCGAGATCTGCACTTTTTAGTATTATGAAGGTAAGATGGCGCTTAAAACGTGTAGATTTCCGTAATTCTCCATATATTTGTGTTGTTATTTTTGAAGATTGCATTAAGAATTGTATCTAATAATTACAGAAATCTACATATTTTAAGCGCTATCTTTACTTTTTAGTAGATATCATGAAGATAAGATGTCGCTTAAAACACGTAGTTTTTTGTGATTTTTATTAATTACAGAAATCTCCATATTTTTAGCGAGATCTGCACTTTTTAGTATTATGAAGGTAAGATGGTGCTTGAAACGTGTAGATTTCCGTAATTCTTCAAATATTTTTGTTGTTATTTATGAAGATTGCATTAAAAATTGTATCTAATAATTACAGAAATCTACATATTTTAAGCGCTTTCTTTACTTTTTAGTAGATAACATGAAGATAAGATGTCGCTTAAAACACGTAGATTTTTGTAGAGTTTAAATATTTTTTGTTGTCATTTACGTAGTTTTCTTTAAAAGTATAATAATTACAGAAATCTATATATTTTAAGCGGAATCTACACTTTTTATTATTATGAAGGTAAGATGTCGCTTACAACATGTAGATTTCTGTAATTTTAAAATTAATTTTGTATCGAACCATTCGAAACCGCTGTATAGGCAGGTAATGTATTCAACAACAAACATAGGAATCCTCATTGTTTATTGTTCGGTCATTTTGTTGTTTGTATAGAGCAATAATGTTGTTGTTCCCACATAATGTAGCTACCAATGGGCGAAAGGGCATAAAGAAATGATTTATAGGAGAACGCAATCGGTATTGGCTATATCCGTGTGCGGTGCGGTGTTCGATAGGTATGTAAACCGAACCGAAGTTTAATGGACACTCGATAGTCGCGGGGAAATTTAATGGTTTGACTAACTTTATAATCCACCTATCCCAAACCTGAACCCATCGGTTTTACACCCTGGTGCTAGTCGGTTAATGATCGAAATGATACACTTTGCAGTCTGGAAACGGAACACTCTGTTTTCATTACTCGTTCGTTGTTACTCTGATACTCGCCACGGCACTCGATTCCAGTGGCACCTACACATACAAACACTACGTAACAAGGCATATTACAGTATATACGTCTAGTTCTTGTTGCAACCTGCAACAGGGCACGAACGAACAACGAACAAAACAGGATAATTACAACCAGGAATAGTCGTAGCTTCGTATTTTATAGTTAAGTAAGAAGAAGGTTTTTATTTATGATTAAGGAAACAGGTCGTTATTTCTCATTCATATTGAGTTACTTCAAGCTGCAAGGATTTTTGCCCTTTCTCGCTCTACTTGGACTACACGCGCCTTGCTAAATTCGAATTTATGTCACGGATATGCATGTGTGTTGAGAATAATTCAACTCTATCTATGGCCTTATCCTTAAGAAGCTTTCGTGCGCGTTTCATTGGAAGGAAACAAGGAAATATGGAAAACAAGGTGCTAGCTTGTTCGAAATCGAAGCTAAGATAGCGAAATTATACTGAGAGTTCCAAAATTTCTAAAATTTTGAGGGCTTGTTCAAAAATTTCGAAATTGTACGAAAAATCAACAAATCTTAAAAATTGCAATTTCTATAACAAATAAATTTAATTACGGTTCTGGCAGAAGGAACTGGATTGAATGAGGAACTTATCTGAAGCAAATTCAAGTTTAATTCGTAATTAACCCAATTCAAAGATTTTGTAAATTATCATCCGAAGTCGAGCTGTCCGTTTCGTGTAGGTGTGTGTCATCCTAGTAGAGAAAATTAAAGGATTCTAAGACAGCCTCTAGATGGTGATTTAACATGGTCGGAGGATGGATGGACGAGTACTCCTTCTGTGTATTTCTTATAGAGCCGCCTTCTGTTCAAAACCTGTTCATTCCTGTTTGGTTTAGTTTGATTAGGTTTGATTTGGTTTCGAACCGAAATGAACAGGTTTCGATCAGAAGGAGGCTCCATAAGAAATACACAGAAAGAGTACTCCTTCCAATCATCCTTCGTCCATATGTTAGATCTCCATTCGCAGGCTGTCCTAGAAACCGTTCATTTCCTCTACTAAGTGACACACAGCTACACGGAACGGACACGGGACAGCACGACTTCGGAAGATAATTTCCATATCGTTGAGTTGGTTTAATTACGAATTAAACTTGGATTGGCTTCACTCTTCAGGTAACTTCCTTGTTCTCTTTTATCATTCATTCCCAATTCCTTTCCATCGATTGATTTTTATCAAAAACTTTACTAATTTCTAAGTAGTTTCCTGTTTCATCATTTCATACATCAGTGTGACTGCAGATACCATAGACATAGGCGTGCGCACGGGGCGTGCCGGTTTTGCCCAGGCACGCCCTAATGCTTCAAGATTAAAAAAAAATTGAATGTTTCAAATAATTCAATATTTAATTAATTTCAAATTTTCAAGTTTCATATTTATTAGGAGCCATTCTGCCATT
>JARJEB010017834.1:0-15345 GCA_030264535.1 Liometoxenus newtonarum | reverse complement strand
AATTCCGTCAAAAATGGAAATTTAGTTTGGAAATTCACCAAACCTTATATTTATATAACTACTTGAGGCACAGAATAAATACTAACGGAAGGTTAGTATTTAGAGCAGGGCTGTCCAACAGGCGGCCCGCGGGCCGCATGCGGCCCAAAGCTACTCTGAATGCGGCCCAACACAAAATCGCACATTTACTCGAAACATGAGATTTTCTACAATTTACTTAACAACATCTGTCTTTTCTTGACGGTACCGCTGTTAGCCTATAAGTCAGGAAGGAAAAAATTAAGACTAATCTTGTAAAATGATTTGTCCGTATGTTTACGGAAAAGCGTAAACGTTATTTTCTATCCAAAGTTAAGAATTTTTTGCGGACCAATGTAATTTGATTTCTTGTAACATGCCCCTCGGAATCGAAAAGGTTGGACACCCCTGATTTAGAGTTTAGAGGTTCGGCGTGTCAGCCATTTGAATTTACCTAATGCAATAAGCAATGCAATAAGCAGATTCAAATTTCCCGCAAATCCCAACATCCACACAACATGGATGACACGTCAAAGGTCACCAACCTTGTGTTAGTAGTATTTATTCTGTGCTTTAGATCTTGATCGTCACTTTCGCATTTAAAAAGAATTTCAACAAATAATAAAACACAAGATTTCTTTCAATATGATTTTGAATTCAAAATTGGACTTTGGCTAAAACAATATACTTTGAAAACAAGCTCACCTCGGAGCCGGCGCCTATGACGAACATCATTGCACAGTAAAATAGTGTTGTTCTCAAAATATCTAATACAATAATCAAAACAAAAAGATGAATTCGAATTAGGTTAAAAATTGAAAATGAATAAATTTCATTTAAGTTAAGACGACATCAGCTATATTTTATTAAAGCCAAAAGGCAATTACATTCGATCACTGTACACAATAACGGAATATGCAATAACTATAATCAACGTTTACAAATTTTTTTGCTTCATTAATTTATTTATTTATTTTTTGGGAATAAAATGCAAAAGAATTTACTTAAAGTTTTATGATTTTTTTTGCGATATTAATAATTTTGCGTTTTTTGCATTATTATAATATAAATCCACCAAGACCCATCATTATCATTCCAATATAGATAATAATAAATCCATTTTCAACTCATTTTTGATTTTGAGATAAGTATATATAGATATTTGTTTTATTTTAATTCTTCTTTAAGTGGGGGGTTATTTTGTGTTTTTTGCATATTTTCGTATACATTGAAAAAATCCTTTTGATTTTAGGATTGATCATACATAATAATATTTATACGTATATATATATACATCTATACATTAACAGAGCAGGATATATATTTACACAGTTATTGCACATTTAAAGATGACAAATATACAATTCTTATTTTAGGTATAGTTAAATCTTTAATTCAATTTATGATGTCTAATAGTTGATTGCGCCATAGAAAATTTGTCTTTGTGAATATTTCAATTGAATTATTACTTAAATGATCATTAACGTTCAATAATATCTATAAATTTATTCATTTTTTTAGAATGTAATTAAAAACAGTCACATCAGAAATAAAAGAAAGTTTGTGAGCCTGAGCAATTGTAATATTCACATTTTCCCATCGCCGAATAGAATACAACTTTTGGACACAATATTTGAAGGTATTCCATTTTTTGGAGCATTGTTTATAAATAGAATTAATATAATACATAATTATGTTTAAAGATCATTGATATATAGGACAGAGTTGAATCTAAAAAAAAATCACAACAAATCGGAGATCTCCTATCCTAATTTACTTATAAAACAAGAGTTTTTATGTACAATGAGTATTTTGCAAGACTGGCTCCCCAAACTTAAAAAGCACCGTTCCTTTTGCACGGCAATCAATTTAACGAGGCTCATATTTATATTACAAGCAATAATAAATAGAAATATAACTGGCATTAAAAGACTTTTTAAACTATAGCAAGTATAATATACAGTAAATCACATATATCAAAACTATCTAGATTAAATACGCTATTCGTTTCTCCTTGTCTAATATCTTGTGTGTGTTTTCATTTACCTAGAAAGATCACCACCATATCGGTACTCTAGAGTCAATCATCGGTCACGAAACAGTACTTTCAAAACCTTTCCTAATCAGATCGTGTTGATGTAACGAGTCGTTCTCGGCGTGAAGATTCCGTTTGGTTTTTGATAAGAACACCTTTGCGCAACCAGTTACAGTACATTTATGCATTTCGAAGAGGTGATGCTTTTCACAATGTTCTTTCAGTTGGAGTGTGCTGGAAAAGCTCAATCGACACAAGCGACATGGTAAATTGCCCTCTTTGTCCGGCGTCGGCATATCTTCTTCGATGCAATGGACGAGATTCGTTGTTGTTAATCCGGGTGATGTGTTTATCGGTGGCGGTGAAGCAGATAGTGGTGAATTTGAGCCATCAGATGAACGTTCTTTTCGACTGGATATCGATGAACCGTTGAATTGTGGGAAATGATTGAAGCCTCCCAAAGGAAATGGCAGGCCGCCGAGGGGTGGAAGGAGTAACGGTGGTGGAGGTAAACGATCACCGTTGAGCATTAATTGTTCGAGCGCACCCGGAGGCGGTAGATGATGATGACCCTTGAATGCGTCTTCTGAGTACAGACGTGCGAGGATGTCGCTGTGCAATGCTGGATTGTTTGCTAGCGATGCGAACGGTGACTTGTCCATAAATAAACTGGCCGATGACTTGTCCGATGATGTTGAAAGTAATTTTCGATGAAGATTTAAGTTTGCACTGTGTCTGTCACGACTTCGCTTTGAGGGAAACGCAGCGTTGCACCCGTCTACATTGCATTTGTGCATCAATTTTAAGTGAACGTTTTGGTAATGAGTTTTAACGCCGAAATGATTTTGAAATATTTTTCCGCACGCTGTGCATCGTCTCGGATTGTCTTTGTCGATAGGGACGTCCATCGTACTGATGAACTGACCGTTATCGAAGTGTCCGTATACGTGATTCTGGCTATTTTCGTCTGGTGATTCCCCACCATTAGAACTTCCTGGGGAGGAAGTCTGAGATCTGGCCGGACTTGGGGGACCACCACCGATCATAAAACCCAGAGGAGGAAATTGTGGTGCTTGTCCTCCTAGTCCTAGATGAAGCCCGCGACTGACAAGATCGCTGAAATGCCCATGCGATAGACTCTCTAATTGTCTGAGAGCATTTGAACAGTCAAAGGATTCATCACTTTTGTTACTTTCCACTGAACTAGCTGGTCGATCTTCGTTCTCATCCATATTGTTATCGACGTCTTGAGCACTCTTTTCTCGTTTGATTTTGTCTAGTGCGTACAAAGGAGCTATACTTGTTTTGATCGAAGTTCTTTCAGGCTCGTTGGCGTTCACGTCTGGGCTACGTTTGCCCAAATCCAGTGGAGAATCAAATTTAGGACTAGGAGGAGCATCGTCGTTTTTTGGATTCGTGCTTTCTTGATCGATTCTTAAGTCGCATTCTCTTTTGATAGAAATCCGTTCCACAAAAACATCATTGGAAGAATCGCCGTCGGATGGTGGATCATCGATCGGCGCGGCAATTGCACATCTTGTTGGATTCTGACTTTTGCGTTTTCGTTTATTCGTTGGTAATACGCACTCTTCGTTCGTGTCTCTGAGACTATGAGTGTCGACAACACTCAACGAATCTTCATTGCTATCAATATTGCTGGCAATGTCTTCGTCAAAATCCGACATTGACATCTTTTGTCGTTTTGTGGGCATGCTGAAGTCTTCCGGCTGATCGGAAACCCCATTAGTGCTATCTATTCTCTCCGAACTCTCATCATCTTCGTCACCGCCAACGACCACAATCCCATCGTCATCATCATCGTCGTCATCATCTTCGTGATTGCTATTGGACATTTGCATCGAACTGTAGTCGGATAGTGTCATCTTATCATCGCTGTTCTTCTGCATACTTAAGTCTAAACTGTGTTTGAATTCTAGAGCGAGTGCTGACGGATGTCTCATGTCCGGTGGTGGCGTAAGTAAAGGGAACGGGTTGAAAGGATTGAGGGGATTGAGAGCAGCAGCTTGTGGAAGCGTGAGACCAGCTGGAGGTGGAATTAATATTGGATGCGCTTGAGCACTGCGTCCGTCGTGTGGTGATATTTTTCTTCGTAGATGCGGGGAATGCAATTTTGGATTCGGATTCGCACTGTGTCGGTTGCGTGACCTCCTTGAGCTGAACATCATGTTACAACCTTCGACCGTACATTTATGCATTTCCCTCAGGTGAACGGCGGAGAAATGAATTTTGAGTGCGCCTTTATCACAAAATGTCTTCAAACACACATTACATTGTACACGTTTCTTGCCAGTAGCTGGATTGATGAATTGTGTTCCTAAATTCAGTGGCAAACTCGGCGATCCCCAATGCCTTTTTGTTGGAGTAGAAGGTTTCCTTCCGGGAACAGAACGTGCTTGCCTTGGCGTTTTGTGAGCATCTTTGTCTCGACTTAAATTCAGCGCGCTATGCGAATTTTCATCAATATCCTCATCGTCGGAAGCCATCGCGTCCGTGTTGTTTCCCAATAAGTCAGACGTCGACGGTGATTTACTGCCCGTCGACATTTTCGTTGAAACTAATCCGGGAAATGAGGACACTAAACTAGCAGCGGCTAAGGAGTTTACCGATGCGGCGGCTGCCATCGCTGCGGCTGAATGATTCAGCGACGATGTTAGGGAAGGTGGTGGTGGCGGTAAACAAGAAAGTGAGGTAGACATACTTAAATTAAGACCAACCGGAGTATCACTCTCCGATGTGCGACGACGAGTTGATATGTCGGGACTCAATCGATTTGGAAACGCGCCCAAACCGGCGCCGAATTTACGGAAGTCGAACGGCTGCATGTTTTGCAATCGATTCAATGGTGATGTGTTTAATGGGCTTGATGTTATGTTCCGTGAGGGTGACGTTGTTACTGGGCCTGGCCCGTTGCTCGGTGGTATCTTCAAAAAACTCAAAGGGTGCTTTTGATGAGGTGACATGGTTGGCAAGCGAGAAGGGTGGAAAGCAGACGGAATTGTCGGTGATGAAGGCCGACGGCTGGGTGACATAGCCCGACGCGAGTTTGGTGAAGAAAGCCGTTCGAGCCGCTCCAGTGTTGGTTCCTGAAGCACCTGTTGGGCGAGCAGCAATTGCTGAGTAATTGCTCGTGTCTCTCCAAATCGAAGAAATTGCTGAAGCACAAGTGGCTCTTCTTCAGGACTGCATATGCTCCATCTGTCCAGAGTGTTGCCGGCGTGCGATTCCTGAAATTCACAGAAACATTTTAATCTTGACATGCACTTAACAACAAAAAGTAGGTATAATAGGATTTTATAACTAGTAAGTGTTAAATCAACATTTTTTCGTATGCACAACGATGGGGACGGGTTCCAGACATGAGACGACAATGAACATTCAACAAAACGCGGCATTGCCCAGTCGACAAGACAACAAGAAATATAATTATGCGTTTAAAGTGCAATCAAGAAGCCACCTATTAAATATACTGATTGCATAGTATTTCCACGCTATCATTTGTTAGGGCTGTGTAAAGTTTTGCAAAGAGACCATCAGAGTAAATCTCAAAAAAGACTTATTTTTAAAATTATACCCATAGCACTCAAATTATTGCTTCTTGGTAAAATGATATGCAAAATGCTCTATAATTTCAGTGTCTGTGATTCGGAATGCATACATCTTTGCACGAAATTGCCTAGTCTAATGTTTTAAATATTAATAAGGTCCAAATGCTAAATGCATTATCGCCATGCGATTCCTTTATCTACCCCTATCTGTAACGCGCCATTTGGAGACTGAACGCTTTTTATTCACTCATGAAAATTGAATCAGTCATTGTAACTGGTTCTTGAATTGAATAAATAAACAATTTTTAGTCAAGTCTACTTCAATTTTTATTGATTTTAGCTTATAAAGTTATGGTAGTTTACAGTTAGCGACTGTGTTCGCAAGTCGCAAGCGTCGGTCAAAGCACAAAGTTTTTTTCGTAAGCGCAAATGAGAAGAAATTCTAAAACTTACCTAATTATTAATTCCTTTGTAAATCTCAGTATACAACGTCACCATTGTTCAAATTAATATAATTAGGAATAATTAACTAATTACCATAACAATAGGAAGACTTCTTCCTAAGTTGCGCGGTTATAAACTCATAAAAAGGTTGAATTTAGAACGAACCCGTTAATATTTTCAAATGGTTATTTTACTGCGTCGGATTCTTCTTGCGAGGAGCATTCATTGCCGAAAGACTATTTAAATAGTCTTTTTATTTGAAAGTGAATTTGTTTACAAAACAAAAATTTACCTGAAGAATATATCCTCGGGCGTAATCTTCTGGTGTCCAACCAAATCCATGCAACACTTGTAGCACTTGTTCCTTTTGAAGCACCGAAAATAGTCTATCGAGAAGAATCTTTAGCCGAATTGGTAATGCTTGACACCCATAAAGGACCAAACTGGCGATGTCAAATGCCGCGTTTGGCTGAACTGGTTCAGGAGCACTGTTGGTGAAGAGATGTCGCGTTCCCAACTTGTCCAGTGCTGTAACAAAGTGGGGGTTATTCAGCGTGCGCAATGAAGGCGGGGTTTTTGGTGGGGACTTTTGACAAGGTGGACGCGTAGGTGACGCCAAGGCCCCCAGGTCCCCTGCCCCCGTAACGACGGTGACGGAGGACTGCGACTGCAAACGGCAACGGACTCAGTGGACCCGCAAAACCCTAGCACACCGACAGCGATCTTTCTAATGACCAAACATATCTACCTATCTCTCTGCCCTGCCTTTTGTACTTATTTCTTTCTATACAAATGTAGCGCAACATGATCAAACTGAATATTGAACCGGTTTTGGCGAGAAGGAAGAGAATTTTCTCATTTTCCGTCATGGAACGTACTGATGAGAATGCTGCGGTTTAATTTTACTGAAACAAGCCAGGTCTTATCTAATATTTAATTTTTGTTCCCATGCGATATATAGTAGCGACATTTTTGGCATAATCTAATCTTATCTTAATAAATTACAAAGTCAGGTATACAATACATACCATACAGGACATCCAGCCGGAAAGGATAATTACTCAAGTCGTGTTTACGGTCTACTCTTTTGTTGTCTTAAAATTGGGAAATTGCTTATTTTTGAACATGTACCGTCCGTACCGATGTAGATGTATTATTTGGGATTATTCATTCTAAAACAAGGCTATAACAACAAATGAAATTTTGGAAATGCCAATAAACAACAATGGGATTAGTTATTTTGGCGACTTATTACAACAGCATCAATTTAACTTAGCATTGAAAGCCAATTTATTTAACCCGCTTTTGTCGGTACAATAGGACAACAAATGCCCATGTCGTAGCGCCGTACAAATATTAAAATTTCATATTTTAAAAATATTGCAAAAGTCGTTCGTCGTATGTACATAGCTAAGTACAACAAATTATCAAATCGGAAAAAAGGTCCTTACAAAATCTTTGACTGAAACTGTTTCACACAGAACAAAAAGATTAATAAAAATTGTGACATTGCATTATTCACGTCGATATAGGACTATAAAGCCTCTCATCATCACAGTTTTTATGCAATATCACCAGTAATCATCGAGGAAACCAAAGCCCATTTGAATGACTGCCATCAATATAAAGTATAAACACACCAACGAACTCAACTAAGTATATGTACAGAGAGGAGAGCGACATTGGGTGCCCCGTTACAATAACTTGATATACCGAGTGATAGTCCATGCAGACGAACATAGACTCCATTAATAATTTATAAATTCAACAATTACTATCTGTTACTTAAAAACAATGTTTTTTTAAAAACTTAGGCATCTATTTTTATAGTAATACTTTTACCGGACTCAAATATTTTAATAATAAAAACCCTTTTCTGGATGAATAAATTTCATTCATTTTGCGAAACTCTGACAAATATTTATTTATTGCTAGAAGCGCGGCCATTGGTATTTTAGAACAACAAAATTATTCTGAAAAGCTTGGTCGCACATATTTCAGAACGACAAAATTATTTTTAATTTTTAATTTAATATAATGTTTTAATAAGTAGGTACTAGGAGCGACATCTGGTGAGATATTATACAATATATGTACAGAAATATAGAGACGAGTAAACTCTGGATGCTTAGATATACAATTTTGTTATAATTTGTTTAAATAAATTATAATACACTGGCTAACCCACTCAATAGTAATACACAATTACAAATTGGCGCCCTACGTTAGGTGGCAATTTACTTCAGCGGCTAACCCAATGAATATTAATACACGATTACAATTTATTATGGAGTGATAAAATAGTTTTTAGTACCAAAAGACGCGGAAAATTATTGTCTTTATTTCGCGTGATTGTGATTTATTTCATTGCAAATGGGAGCAGGAATTTGCGAAAATATGAGGCTTGTTCCAACAATGCACCAAACTATTTCCGAACTGTACTACGCAAGAGCAGTTTTAAAAAAGCAACCGTTTTTTTAAAACTGCTCATGTGTCGAACAGTTCCGAACTAGTCCAAACTAGTTTGCTGCTTTGTTGGAACAAACCAGCAAACTACATATACCATGTAAATTCCCTATTTTCACCCCTGTCTCGTAACCCCCGGTATATAACTACAAAACTTAATATTACTCTAAACGTAGGTCATGTTTTAAACTTGCCTTGGGCATGCCGCATGGGCATGGGGGGATATCATAATGAATAATAATCTCGTCGTCGTCTTACATTAGTTAGAAAAAAAATGCAGCAGAGCAAGTCGTTCGTAGCAAATGTTTTAATGGAAACGAAGTGGTTGCAATTTTAAGTGCGACTCTTCGCTCATCGTCTGCAACCCTTCGTTATGATATGACAACTTGCCGCAGCAGCAAAAGTAAACTAACCCGCTCAAGCTTCAGGGCATCTTAACATCTGAACGTTGAAGCAAAAGCAAAAATTAAAATCGTTATATCTAAAGGACACTCTAGTCTAGTCCCTCTAAACTTGTATAGATAATAGATTGACAAATAAATATGTAAGGACGCGATGTAATGGAGAAGACTTGAGTCTGATTTACGAGTCCATTTCGTTCTGGTTTGTTCCGTTTTGTTACATCAAATTATAACTGTAACGGGGAAGAATGAAATAATCTCTTTTGATTAATTTTAGTTTAACTATAGTAGTAATTGTTATATTTTAAATTATTAAGTTAATGACTTGAGGACCAGTCAATTTCCCGAATTTGCACGTTAAATTTGTTAAAATTATCAAATTGAAAGCCCTAATACAGAAACGATTGATTTTGATTCAGGTAGATAATGTTTTTGACATGCGTTGATAGCCTCAAGGAGTGCAAAGACCACCAGATATACATATACAAACGAACATTAGAATAGCATAAAAATGAAATGAAGAAGAAGGAAAAAAACCGAAAGCGCCAAGTATTGTTGTGTTGTCCCTTAAGACACGCTATTCACTAAAAACTAACTGACCGCACTAATCATCTTGCAAACCTTTTTCCTACTATAGTCAGACTTCAGATCAATTGTAAGATGAAATGAGTGTGACGAACCAACAAAATCTTCTGTTTTCTAAAGATCTAACTAAATGCGTGCGTATTCAATATGAATATGCGTGCAAGATGCAATATCTCAACGAAAATATAGTATACGTTTAGGACTTTTGAGATAATTCTAATATTTATAAAAACTGAAAGGTCATTTATTAGATTTGTATTATGTGATTTTTCTCCCAGTCTTCCTTTTATTGTATTTCTTTTTTTTTATTGTTCCCTTGTCGAAACCGCACTTCAAATGGTTATTCTTATTTCGTATCTGTTTTCTCAGGTATAAAGGCGGAACGTGAAGATTTTAAAAGACTGAAAATGAAATATATTATCTGCTCTTGTTTATGACTTGTAAACACCAGCATAACGACTTGTTTTACATTCCTAATAGCTGTCTAGAATACGAAAATGTCGTAACTGCTTTGAGGGCCGTTGTCACATAAAAAGTTTCACATATTTATTCAAGTTCCAAGCGTTGTGACGCTTTTCTTGAATTCTTAGGAGTACTAAATTAAAATTTCCAATACGTAAATTTAAAATTTATTAACTCATTTATACGCGCGTAGATATTTTGATAGTCTTTAGGTTTCGTGTCTTTGGCGGCTTCCTCGACCTATGCCTGGGTGTGATATGTATGTAGATTACGTAGAACCATCGCAATCGCGAATAACAGCAAACATCAGGCGAGACGAGCAGACGGGGGTGGATATTTAGCTATGGCATCTGGCATTGCACACTCTATCTATAACTATATATAAACGACAGCGAGGTCATGATCGGGCGGTGGCAAGTGACAGACACGCAGGCCCGCCCTTCGCCAGGCCAGGGTAGCAGAATTAGTTTGCGGCAGCTCAAAGCACAATACCTGCGCCAGGATGACTCGACCTATATGATATATGTGTGTCTCGTTTTCATTGTCTCGACTCGACCCAAACCTGCTACATTATGAGTCGTGATAATTAAAAGAGGGCACAGCCAGCCCTACCAGCTAGCTTTGTATACCGTGCGATTATTTTATCGTCGAACATAGCATGCTCTATGTTCCTATGTACGATGGTAAAATAAACGAGTCAAACTCATGGCAGAGGTGATGCACGATCAAAGTAATTTGTATGATCATGCCGTTACAGTCAGCTGTCAATTTTGTTCCTTGTCATAATTTGAATTGATTTTTCGCAAAATTCTTCATCAACCATGTACGCAATCGAAGAAAAAAATGTACTCACTAAATAATAGTCTGCGGACTGTAAGCGATTTATTATCCATAAAATATCCTGTAAGGCCAATACCTTCCGTCAGTACAATACATTGTCATCCCTACTATATGGCAGTCTGTCGGTGTGCTTTAGCAATACAAGTCCCCGCTGCCATGAGTTTGACTCGTTTATTTTACCGTCGAACATAGGCACATAGTACATGCTATGTTCGACGATAAAATAAACACTCTGTATATTTTTATTACACAAGCTTCCATTACCAGAAGAAAGCTGGGGTACCTACGACATCAAAGATTTATTTTTATTACATAAATAGTCAAGCATGGTCTTCATCAGTAGGTAAATGACTTTTTTTGTATAACTTAAATCCAATGGGGTTATTAATGCTTAATTTAAAAGTTTAGCATAATTTTGTCATTTTGAATACTCTTACTTACTTCATACAAATTTATGCGAATAAGTCAGAAATGTCATGTTGAAATTTTAAATCGTTGACTTTTATTAGACAACAAGATTATGTAAGAAAAAAGGTCTACGTGGAAAAATCAAAAGTCGGTATTTTCAAAGGTGGTATCTTGTGGCACCTGATTTTGTCAGAGGGTGGTCGACCCCTGCAGTTTTCAGCATATCGTACGGTGACAAACGACAATTTTTGTCCCATCTACCTGTCACTAAAATCCGAACGCACATAAAAACCATAACATGTCAGTATGGCACTCGGGCACTGGCGCACAAGGAAATCTCTTTGGATTTTACACTCAATGTAACAAAGAAACCGCAAGATTTTAATTTTCTTTAGTATATCTTGAATTGAGCAATAGTATGAAATTATTTCCTTATCTGCATAGAGTTCTACAGATATCTAGTGCATATATGCCAGGCCAGTGGCGTAACTAGGAATTTTTAGAGGGGGTGCTGAAAATTTTATTTTATTACAAAAACTATCAGTCCAATTTATTAATCTTTATAGGTAGATACTAAGAAAGGTATTACATTAAGTACAAAAAGTTTATATTTTGATTGCCTCCACCGCTACACCACTGTTGGATTGCAATTGTTCTTGTTGGTATTGGATTTGCTACCACACGTAATTGCAAAAATTTATTTCCAATATTCGTTTTCTATCAGTCTATTTACCTATTCAACTGCTAGCTATCGACTAATGTCCGTGTACCTAAGCTAAGAAGCAATTTTTGCGGTTTCAATACACGACCGAATTAAGGGCATATTGAGAATTGTGAAGATGATGAAAAAATAATAAAGAAAAAAAAAACGATGCCATAATAAACACAACAAATCAGTGTGTAATGTATTGGAACCAGTTTTTGTCCTCGAAAATATAACATGATGAGAAATGAGACGTGCCTTACCTAATGGCAAAGAATATTAACCAATTTTGGAACCGTTTTTATACTAAGAATAAATACAGGATGTGCCTATAAATTCGTGAATTAGCTTCTGGAAGTGTTCTTCTTTGGGCAATTCTGAAGAGAAAAGTTTTATAAGAAAATGTTGGATTGGCTTTCATATAACAATAAAGAAATGGTAGGTAGATATGGCAACGTTGCAGGATCATTTAAACTTTGTAACTAAGAAAGATCAATCCAAGATCAAAACAGTAAATGTCAATAATTTCAATCGTGAATAAACGAAAAGTCGATTACGTAGATGCCAAATCGTTTTCTCTTAAGAAATTGGGGTTTTATAAATGTTAAAAACTGTGTTATCTTGAAGTAAACCATATACTTGGACGCAATCGAAACTTCACAGATGTCTCGACTTTTTTTAATGAAAGCATTGTAAGCAAGAAATTTTGAGCAACTTCAATGGCCTCGTGAGTCCAAACGAAGGCCAATTCAAGATTTTTCTATATATTAAGATACTTCCTTCAGAATGGTCGAAATGGACCAGAAGGTAATTCACGAATTTATTCACACCCTGTATAAAGAGAGTCAGAACAACTTATAATTTGTTTGAAACAAATATTTTACAGTCAATTATCTACTTTACCTTTACCTAGGTAGTAGATAACGGCCAACAATTTAGCTGTAATATTACATTTCAAGTACCGTTCAAAATTGTCCTGTCTTGTGCATGAGAACATTTTGGAAATCGTTTTTTTTTTCTTCTAGAAAAAAGTTGTTACAAAATTATAATTTATAACACAGGGTGTTCTGAAAATTGCGGACAATCGCCAGGTAACATTGCAGACCGGGTCAAAAGAAAACGAAAATCTTAATACAAAAATGTCCGGAAGGTCCTGGTTTGTCCTCACGAGGTCCTTAAAGTTTGAGTTTTGGTTGTTTGAAGTATGTAGCTACGTTATGGTGGCAAATTCAAAAACATTGGGGGAACGTTGTCAGATCCAAATTAAATTCTTTGTCCTCGTGAGGACAAACCAAGACACGATCTATACAATGTTACCTGGCGATTGTCAGGTCAATTTCAGAACACCCTATATATAGGTACTTAGTTGTAATGTGCTATACCCAATCATAAGCAAAATTTTTATTATACTAAAATTAGTGTTCCTATTTCGAATTGTTGCACAATTTAGGGCCCTATAATGCAACAATAATTAATCTGAGACGGACTTTTTAAAGAACATACTTTTGCTAATTTATTCATCAAGTTCCTCATGAGCTACCATAGGACAATGTATACAAACGGCCATTGTTTATGTAGATTCTAGACGAATGAGTCAAACGAGCAATTTGCCTCATACTGGTCTGGTTGATGCTCATGAGGTATGCGCCTCTAAACTCCTGATGGTTGAAAGAGTGCAATGCAACATCATCTCTCAGTGCCCTCGAAAAGATAAAGCATCCAGCCAAACATAAATAATATATACATAATGAAAAGCGCGTATTGTGCACACTGCACATAGAAACCTCGAAGGGTTATCGCTGTATTAATATACAACAAAGCAACAAAGGGTAAAACTGTTTTTAAGGGTGCCCCCTTTTTATAGTGAAAATATTACTCCATATTTGATGACAGCTCGCGAGTTGCTCTTCCGGGATATTGTCTTCAAGCCTGGCCTGGCCTGGCGAGGATATGAAAATGACGAACATTTTATACTTGCATGCGAGCATATTAAAACAGGACGGATATTTTGATTACTTCAGTCTTCAGGTCGTGTGCGTTTGAATTTAAGTATTACTATATAGAGCATAGACTATATAGACGTTTATCATTGTACACATGCACCCCCTAAACATATATTTACATTAAAAAAAATATGTAAACGATTATTAAAATGAAAACTGCGTTCTGATTCAGTTTATTTAAGATTGTGCGCGCCAATAAGATTAAAACTTGTCGACTTACTTAATTCACAATTGAATGTGCTCCGTGCTCAGTCACCGTCCTATTTCTACTAACAAAATGGAGTAAGTACTTGTAAGTATCTACATATATAACTTGCTGGGTGACAATCACAATGTGCGCCTTCGCCTTGTACATTGCGTTGCGTGACAGACAATTACTACAATAGCGTTCCCAGAGTATGTAGGTATGTACTTTTGCTTCATATGGAGGCGAACAATTGTCGAGAGAGAAATTTTCATTGGTCGTTGGGTACGTGACAAAAGGACCCAATGAAACGAGCTGTGACACAAAAGGACATGCATAAAAAGAGCAACTGCAGACTGCAGTTCCAATCCAAAGCGTGTGTCTCGAATGTCGAGAGACGACTGACGAGAGTTGTCACTCTGGATTTACCTTTGTTATCAACCCTCTTACAAAATGCACCCTTGTGGACTTGTCTGATATACGCAGGAGTATCTTCAGAACTATTCCTCTTTTAATTTGTGTTGGTCGCTTAGAAAAATAAATTCTAAATTTAAGTCACAATTTAATTATAGTTTCAAGGTAGGAAATATCCAAAGATATACATTTTTTTGCGAGATGCATACTTTGTCAGATATTAATTATCAAAATTTCAACGCTTAGACTGTGATTGTGACTCCAAGCGCAAAGAACGCAAGTTCACAGTCTTAAACACGTCAAAACATAAATTCACATATCACTGGCAAACCAAAAATATGCACTTGTACAGATTTTAATTCTCTATAATTCCATTCCTATAACATTTTTTTGTAGAAAGCATAGTTTATGAGATATTAAATCCTGAAATTTGCAAGAAACTCAAAACAATGAACGGCCAGAACCGAATGTGCTGTGATGTCGTATTAACACACTATAATTCTAGATTCATGGCCACACATGTAAGAGATTTTCTTGTTCGATTTATAATGCGCTGTGTTTTTCATTACGATTTATGTTAAAGAATGAGTAGTATTGGTAGTGCCATCTGGGGGCTGAAAGAAGAGATAGAGAGAGAGGGAGATGTCGGGAGAAGAGAGAGAGAGAGAGAGAAAGAGAGAGTCGTGAAAGGAACGGCGTGGGTGAACAGACGTGTTATCGGGAGTTTTAATGTTGAAGCCTTATAAGTTTTATGTTTTATTTGAATACCGTTTTGTGAGTTTAATAAAGTTCAGTTTGTGTGCTTTTGAATTTGTC
>JARJEB010017830.1:0-11899 GCA_030264535.1 Liometoxenus newtonarum | reverse complement strand
CGAGCTGGGGTCAACGGATCTCCACGAATCAAGGAAAAATAAGACTTTAATTTTTTTCTTGATCACCTTACTTTCCTATACCTACATACCTTCGGTATGTGGCCGGAAAGTAAAAAAATATAAACCCACTGCATTAATATGTAGCGACACTAGCAGCACAAATGATGACATCAAAATTGTTATAATTCTTGATTATAGAATAAATCGTGATAATGCAATGCTGTTCATGCTTTTCTTTGCTTCTTTAGTTTCATTCGCATTAGCCACGAAGGTACGGTTTTCGCGTGCAAGCAAAAGTTTCTTAATTAGTACGCCCCATGACGGTTATCTGAACAACGTTTAAGAATTACGTAAGTTGTCAGGAAGCTTGAAAAGTTTTCTCGTTGTTAACTAAAACTCCTACTAGTTGTTTCAGAAATAGAAATTTAAATATTTCCAAAATTAGGATTTGAACAAGTAAGGTAAGCATTTTATTGGAACACCCTTTAGAAATTTCATTCTCTTATGCACACTGTAGACTTTTTTCTCATTTTCTATATTAAAAATGTATTATATTGTAGATTTAAACAAAATCAAGTGAAAATTTTGTTAATTTATGATGATCAAATTCTTAGATAGATCAACTTCATACTTTTATACCTTACTGCGTTCCGCGTACCAGAGTATTCCAAATATTTACATAGCATAAGCACTACGCATTAGTAAGCAATCTATCTCTTAAATGTTTGTTTGTAAATAGTTTTGCGTTTATGTACATTGGTTTAGTTTAAATGCACGTGCCTTATAGGTTTATGGAAACTAATACTCAGAAAATGCGTACGAATAATTGATTGGAAGTTTTTCAATCTACTATTAACCATGCGGTCCATCAGAACCATAAATGGTTTTGTGAAGATTTGAAAAGCTTAACTCTTGAATGCACAATACTGTTTAGTTCTTGAGTATCGAAAATATCGAATAAAGTTATAATAGTATATTACGTAATAAGAGTGGAAAGTTGCTCATTGCGCACGGAAACGGAAAAGCAAAATTTACAAACGAGCTGCGTGGTGGCGTGTTTAGTAATCCGCGAGTACAGAAGTGCATATTTCCACTCGTATTACGTACTATACTTTTTCTACGACCACACAATATAATAATGTTATAGACTCACAAGAAAAGGATGACTCATAGAACAAGTGAGCTCATCTGCGGTTGCATGTATCCAGGCGGTTGTCCACTTCCTGGCCAACTTCAACTTGTGCGATTTACTTTTCCAGTTTCATTTCGTTAGGCAATATAATAATTTTATAGACTGAAAGAAAATATTAGAGAATAAAAAATTCTAATGTTTCTAACTTCGGCATGTGCGATTGACTTTACCAGTTTCATTATGTAACACCTTGAATGTACGTAAAGACTCGTTTTCAGCGCCTTCTCTTTGTGCGTATTTGTCTATTTTCTGTAGTGGGCATAGAAAAAACATTATAATATTATGGTAACTGGTAACAGTCGTCGAAAGTCGAAACGTTTAAACATTCGGATTCGAACAGTTAAAGATAAAGCAATTTAAAACAAGGCAACAGTCTTTGATCCGCCACCCACAACATATATAAGTATATGTATACGAAGTAAGTGTATTAAGTACAAGACTGCAAGTGAGAGGTTATTGAATCCTGTATATGCTCGGCGTGAAATCGTGTAGCCATAACTAGTATAAATACATATCTTGACCCGTAATTTACTATTATAGTTCTGTATAATTCCAATATGTGTATGTTCAGTTCTATTCGAAACCAATGCAGAATGCGTTCGGTTCTTATATGGCGTCTTGAAATATCTTGCTTTCTGGTTCTGGTTTTGTCTTGCAATATTTTTCAAATAATCAATAATTCTGCTGCACTAAGTGCACAGGTTCAGCGTATAACCTGAAGATTTACTTTTAGTGAAGTTTATATTTAAATAAATATAAATTCCTACAAGATTACTAATTGCTGAATCTTTTTTCCATTTTGTTTTAACCTAATCTGTAACCTATTTTAACATAACTTTTATAAGTTACGAACTTTTCATGCAACAGAATTTGTAAGGGCGTAAATATTATTTCCATCATAACGCAACACTTCATTTCTTTCTCGTTCTATGTTCAATGCTTTACTTGCAATTGTTGTTAAAGTTGCATACGTTTTGAGATTATTCGACGAGTAACCTCGCGGTGAATTGCGTTTGCTTTTGACAGTTTCACCTTTGACTCTACGTTCTGGGCAGTGATTTCGCTATAGTGATTAAATCGAAAATTTGAGTAGGGTGCATAACTTCTTAACGCAACTTGTTGCGAAATATGCTATAATATGTTTCAATGACTTTTAGGAAAAAAATCTTCTGACTTTTACACTTTTACACCTAACCTAATAAATAAGAATACTAATTGTTTATTCACATCTTTTTTGCTTTTCTTTATTCACGAACAACTCGATAACATTGTTGATTGCTGGACCTCCTTTCACAATTCTAAAATTGAAACATTCTAAAGTTAAACAATAAAGAACATCTTGAATGGTATTCCACAGTTTCTAACCCTACCTTTCCCCATTACCGCGTTAATAAGCCAGTGGTCAAGAAGACATTATCTGATAGTGTCCCAAATTGTGATTTTGCTTTTAACTAGTAGAAAATACTTACCTTTGTAAAATTATATATAGGTGAGTGGTATATGCGGGAGTATGGTTCTTCGTTAATGTTAATATAAACGAGAACGAGGTGATAGTAGCTCAAGGACCATTTATTGAGGTGTGAGCGAACGGCTTCGCTTTGGTGCATTGTTGCTCAAGTTACATGCCGCAAGTAGGTTCAATGAAATCACACCATTATCACGAGTCACATATCATTATTGTCTAGGTCTAGCTCGTGTATCTACTTAGGTATAGTCCGAGGAGCGTTGAACAGTAAACATTGAATGGCAACACGTCTTTATGAAAATTGAATTGACAGCATAGCTACGTGGACTAACTAGGTAATTCGGTGAACTGAGTGAAGTAAACAACAGGTACATGATTCAACAAAGTGAAGGAAATTATATTAGACTACTTAATCAATGTTTAAATGTTTATTAATAAAATTAAAGTTTCAGTTATTTTACTTGTTTCGGGGAAAGTTTGAAATGGGTTTTGATGTGGGTTTCCCTTATTTTCTCAAACATACCTGTTCCTTATTGCTTTGTTTCTTGGGAGATACAAGATGGTATTTGTTAATACCAAGGTTTGCCAGTTTGCGAATTCACTGATACGATTCTAAGTAAGTAAACTGAATGAACGTGTATAGGTTAAAGTGAAATAATACTGTGTATCAGAACGGTTATTAGAAAGCACTAGAAGGTATGGTTCGGTGTTCGGTCATATGGAGCATTAAATTGTTTGAACTGAAACATAAAGGAGGCAAGTGTAGACGTTGCTCTCTGCATGAAGCGCACTATAATTCGTAAAGTAAGTAAGTAATACGTTGGTAACGCGCAAAGAGACGAATGAAGCGGAGGACGAAGAAAACGAGGAGAGAGGAATCGTTGTCGGTTGTCGCGTTGAGCAATAGCTCTGCAATCAGGTTTGATGATCGCGGCACGAGATGAATATAAGACGATCACATACATCCAATGTAGACAGCAACTCCCGAAGAATCTCGAAGATCGTGGTATTATGGAGAAGGAGAGAAGAGAGTGAAATAGTGGGAAATCGGCAAAAGGCGCATCATCATCGTCGTCGTATTCGTCGCCGACCGCCGTCTACGTCTCTTAGGCTTAGGTCGTCGTCGGTTTTTAAAGGAAGAAGCGCTAAGTTGTGCGTTTTGTTTTGCTTGGCCTCTGGCCGGCGAGTCAGCGACCTCTGTGAGAACGCGCCTCGTATCAAGTTAAATTCTACCATTTCTATATACATATCACGAGGATGTGAAACGAGAGCGCACAACCTGTAAAAGCGAGAACATCAGAGCGATGCGTCGGAGAGAGCGACGAGGAAGTAAGAACAAAAGCAGACACGAGACATGGTAAAGCCGAGTAAAACGATCGAATCCAACCAGAGCGAGAAAAGAGTAAAAGAATCTCGAACGAGTCGTTTTCCTCGTTTATTGAAGCGGTAGGACAAGGCGCGACTTCTTTGGTGCTTTGGTGATCGTGGCGTATTACTAATGAATGCGTAAACTGTTTGTTGTTGGCAACACTGGTTGCTGTTTGGAATGCGGTCGCAGGCGGCGGGGGTCTACTCCATTCTTTCCATGTCTCTCTTTTATTCTTTTATCCTCTTTACGTTGTCCCGGCCCGGCGTCGATGATCCGCTAATGCCGAGTTCTGATTTCTTTTTTACCTGATCATCTCTAATTGACCACACCGAAACACATCAAAACCCATCTCAACACTGTACGATCGAAAAACAACTAGCAAAACATTGTTTCTCTATACATTATAGATAGTCTTGATCCCAATGGATGTTGGCCACTTGGGAAGTTGGGCAGGACCGAATTTGGTCTAGGCCCATGTAGGCCCGACGACTTTTACAGGGGCGACAGATTTCCGCATTTTATAGATTTATGTGTCATTAGGAATAAAAATGGTGTCAATTTTTTTCAATTAGTCTATCGAGAAGGGGGCGGCAACATGTTGAGGCCTACAGTGGCCCTGGACTTGGATAGTATCAAAGAGTGAGCATCAGTTTCGTAATCCAAGGCATTATGCAAATTGTACTCATTGTACAGTCCTGAAGCAGTCCGCGGGTCGGTTACATTTTTTGGTAACTTTATAATACAAAACTGAAACACAATTTCGATCATTATTAAATGGCATGTGCGTGGTATTCTACAAGAAACAAAGTTACCCCGTATTAATGTAAATACGTGCTTTGTAGCAGGTGATGTTTGACGGTCTATAATCAAGCATCGGTCTCGATATGCCGGCACCGCCAAAAGAACAACAAAACGATTCGGGCGGGATATACGCATTTCTTTAAAGTTTGTTCAGAAGTACATTTAGTCCAACTGCCTAAGGTTGCAAACCAACTCAAGATTTTTATACCTGGGGACCAGTAAACGGTATGATTGTGACCAGTTGGAACTTACCACTTGTAAAAAGAAATTTTGTATTACATATAAGTAAAATCTATAAAATGATCTCTAGGGGTGGTTTCACAATCGCAACATTCCGTTCTCCGTATATTAATAAAACAATCACAGCCTCAGAGTTCGATAAGAGTGGCTGTAAGTAGACTTATAATCGAGACTACTTAATAAATAAATCGATGTAATCGATTCATGAAAAGATAATTGCTGTGTGCAAGCGTGTGGTATGCCCTAACCAAGCGTGCACCGTGAACACATCGTTGAGTTGAATCTTTATTGCCCTCTTCGTCCATTGTATGGTGAATGAATAAAGAGGCACACATTATAAACTAAAGAGTATAATATAAATAAAGTGAAAGAAGAACGCAACGACTGTATGAAGAGGAATAAAAAGAAGAGGAACCTGTTCACCTGGATGGAGGATGGACAATGAGCTTGACTGAACGTGAACAAGAAAAGTCTTTCGGAACTGGGAATACCACGAATAAATAAAGACAACTTTGTTTATAATAGCGATAGTGATGGGATTCTATATACTTGAATTAATGTGTATAGTGGGTATGCTTGTTGGAGATGCGTCCGATGCGTATAGACGATGTCGATGAGCGTTAAAATAGTAGGCAAGGCCGAGTGTGTGTCTGCGTCTAATAGTTGCTGATGATGATGATTTATGGCAGGTAACCTGTTGGTAGGTGTATGTGCGTGCGTACGATTGTGTGATGCCGGTGTTTATGTCGATGCTTCTTTGCCTGTGAGGCCGGACTCTCACTCACACCCATTCAGGTAGCTGGAGTGTTACCAACAAACGGCTCATTGTTGACTCTAGTTAAAGTGAGCGCACTAACGCACTTCGAGTGAGTATCTAATAGCCGTGTAAGATGCGCGCGTTCAGTATTTCAGGCACGTAAATCCGAGAGACAATAACGCGCGTCTGGGCGGCCTCTGAAAAAGGTAACAAGTCTTTGCTGTTCCTGCTTACTCCTGTTGATCTGACAAATACGTTGACTCGCTTGCGTCCTTCGCGCATCAGGAGTTGGACAAGGATGCGCCAATGCCAATTCATTGCACGTGTATGTGGAGCAGAGGAAAGGCTCTTCATCTAGATGTGAAACAAGGACAAACCGACAGACACACGGCACGCAGAAAGCTAGCTGATGGTATGGTTATACACAATGGGTAAAGTTGGGATCGATACAGGGGGGTAAAAGCAGAATGTGATGCAGAGTGAAGAAGAGAACATACAACCAGCCAGCACAAGCTTGATCACTGCATAACTCAAGCTTGTTGATTTTTTTTTCTTCACTCTGACGACTGCTGGCTCTGGCTGCTCGTTTCCTTTGCGCTGGCATCGCTCTCGCATCCTTGCTTTTGCATCCTCGCAATCGTTTTGCTTCGTCAAGTTTGTTGTTTTTGTTTTCGAGCTTTGCGGATTTCAAAACTTTTGAAGCGAAGGCATTGTTGTCGCATCCTCGACACAGAAGTATACAATCAATCCGGATATTAAATACATACATATACCGAAAATGAACTGGATGCCCACGCAAGATAAACTGAAACCAGACGACTTAAATAAAACCAGAACATCATTCACTCCTGCGCTAGTGTGTTAGTGTTAGTGCATGATCATCTCAAATCTTTCGATTCGTTCATCGCGTTGAACAAGAATGGAGATAACTATTTTTATTTACAGTTCGTTGCAGGGTCAATTCACGTGTTTCTCGTACACAACAAGCACCCAAAGTATAATTGCTGGTGATGGTGTGGTCATCCCGAAATTTCAATGAACCTTATTTGGCTCGAAACGATCGCAAGGCCGATCATCATAGGAATTCCCACCCAATACTGCCTGCGTCCTCTTGTTTTGTCACAACGAAATCTTTGAACCATCTATAAAGCGGGTCATATGAGGTGAACTTTATTTTAATTAGCATTTAGCATGGAAATTGTTATATTTTCTGTTTGTTATTACTAATGATGATTATACGCTTTGAGTACAAGATCGTGTCCGACGTCCGTTATTTGTACCTCAATAAAATCAACATTTTTCACTCCTACAAAATGATCTGCGTGCTTCACGCATTTGACCATCAATAAATCGCTTAAGATTTTGTTTGTCTAAACATTGTTTAGACCTGGGTTTCACGATTAAGATACAGGGCATTAAAGACAAGTTGAAAGTTGATATTTGTAGTTCTTCCCAATGCTCTTGTGAAATGAAATGAATTAGTGAATGTAGGAGTTATTATGATGAAAAATGCATTAATTGCAGGATAGATAGAAATGGGAATGTAGGATACCCCTGATTGAAGCGGGAACTCGATTGAATAATAAGAAATGATTTAATTCCAACCGTTCTCCATTTAAATTACAGGTTTGAAGCGTGTGCGCGTTGAGTATACAGGTTCGTTGAATACGAAACCACCCAGATTGTTAACCGGAGATCAAAGATGAATATACAAACGTTTGCTTGTGAGTGTAGTGTGTTATACTACTGCTTCGGTCTCTTTGGGGGATTTTGCTCATTCTACTGGCGCGCACATACAAACTTGTAAAACCATCAGATCAACCCGTCTCGTTTCCATTCCTCGAATCACCTTACCAAACAACCGACACTGTGGGTAAATAGAGAGAGTGAGAGAAGATTTTATGCTGATGAAATTCTATCGCGTATCGTAGCGGTGGCGGGTGAATTCGCACTTTCCCAGTGAGTTAGAATCTAACGCTCTCGACGGTAGTTCCGACGCGGCGACGCGATAGAGACCGATGCCACGGACGTGGCTGCAAAGACATGTTAACCTTTGCCAGGATCAATACGGCCTGTGGCGTTTAGCCAGGCGAGGCAGGCAGGACTTCGGGACTTGATACAAAGTTTATACAGTCCTTTTCGTTCCGCACACTCACTCACAGTACGTTGAGCAGCCACCATCATAATATCGCCCCGTAGCCCTTGCTAGGCTAAAGCTAGAGCATCCGAACAACATCAAAGCCTCCAACCTCCCCCTATTTCCCATCCGCATAAACAACTCTAACTTTCCATTACATCCCCGATCTCTTCAGTTTCAATGCGAATATACTAATCATGTACAATAGCATTTAATCATATAAATCTCAATTAATTACGCAATCTACACGCGCACTTGATTTGAATGTTTTATACTAACGAGTGAAATCCTCTCTTATATATCTATATACACTCTACACATGTTCATTCTAATAACTTCATTATTTATTTATATATTTCGTTACGTGTTTTATGGACTGTGGAATGATTTTAAAGTTTTAACAGTTAAAACTTTTTAATCGAATCGAAATCATCACATCAACAATAAAAGAAGATTTAATACCATCACTATTTTGTAGTGTTGTGTTTTGTTTGTTTCTGTTGGATATTTGTTTTCTGTAGTTGTTGTCCTTTGCAGTTTAAGTGATCGTTTGATACGTCATTGCGTAGGAGAAAAATGGGTGCGCATGATGCCTATACATAAACAACTGAACAACTCAGCATGTAGCGACATCCTCGTAGATCATACACGTACATAAACGGCCAAAAATTCTAGAAAAGTTCAAAGAAAAACATTATTTAATTGTATGACCGATTTGACCTTCTAATGGTTAGAGCTGATCGGCAGTAAGATGGCGTACTAAAGGAACGAACACCTCTGCATTCGTTCGAGTTCGTGTTCTCGTTTGCTTTCACAAACCTTTCTTTCGTAAGCCATCTTACTCCCGATCAGCTGACGAACCGTGGAACATTTCAATTTCAAAAATAATGTGCAGTTTTGTAGGAGTATATGACGTATTTATGTATAGATCTGTAGCTTGAGATAAATTAGGTTTGAATGGAGCTCGGCGCACCGCGTTGACGAAACGGTAGAGCACGTAGAGAGAAATATGAAAGAAAAGGGTATGAAAGATAGAAAGGTGGAAAAGACGTACAAACGTACAGTCAACGTTGCTGTGCGACTGTACCGATGCACATTTTGATATCTCAATACTAGAAAACGTACCAAGGGAAAGTAAGCGACAACATTACGTAAGCCTTGCTCCAAGATGAAAAAAGTAGAAACAGAATGAAAGTTTTACAAAACGTCAAAATATAAAATTACAAGTACGAAATGAATGGTACACTATATACCGTGCGATTATTTTATCGTCGACCATAGCATGTGCAATGTTCCTATGTTCGAAGGTAAAATAAACGTGTCAAACTCATGGCAACTGGGATTTGTACTGCTAACGACGCACCGACGGACTGGGAGAGAGTAGGGATGTGGGCAGGAGTGATGCACGATCAAAGTAATTTGTATGATCATGCCGTTACTGTCAGTTGTCAATTTTGTGCCTTATCATAATTTGAATTGATTGTTCATAAATTCTTCATCAATCATGTACACAACCGAAGAATAGGTAGAAATAATAAAAATGTACGCACGAAATAATAGTCTGCGGACTGTTCGCAATTTATTATCCATAAAATATCCTGTAAGGCCAATAACTTCCGTCAAGTCTACACTGCCATGAGATTGACTCATTGACTGGTTTATTTTACAGTCGTACATAGCCACATGCATGCCTATGTTCAACGATAAAATAATCGCTTTGTAGGTGTGCAGTGAGTTTTTTTAAGATCTCCCATAGGGGTTTACAAGGTAAAAACTTTAGACAGTGTTGATGGGGCTGCTCTTGCAAATTATTTTGCTGTTCGTAAAAGTAGCATACGTCCTATTGCTTGGAAAAATTGAAAAGTTTTAATTTATATGGTAGGCAGACAAACTAACAAATGTCTCAATAGATTGTCAGTTTGGGGGCCTACTATAAAACATTCAAATTTTTGACATGTAAATTCCTACAGAAGATCTTAAAAACGCACTGTATATCTGTATATGTAGATGTCAAATTTCAACAATCAACAACATCCATTTCATATAACCGATGATAATTCATTGCTTTTGATATGAAATATAAACGTGAACGAACATATATAGAAAATAGAGTAGTAGCACTTGTATTTGAAAAAGTTGAGAACAGAAACATAAAAGCACACCGACGACCAGTGTACAACGAAATGAACAGTCGAACAGGAAATATGATAAAACGAGATTTCGAAATTTCAGATATTAATATGAATAATTCTAACAGAAAAATGTATCAGTAGAAATAGAAATAATAAAGAACATATTTGCTCAATCAAATCAATAGATAAATATATTATCGTTACATTACAACTTACTGACTGAAAAAATTCAGTCAAATATTTGAACAACATATTCAGATTTCGCAATAATACTTGAGAAATTGATAAGATCAGGATCAACTAACGAACATAATCTGCTGCCTTTTTTCAACATTTCTGTAAACAAAAAAGTTCTCATGCCAATGATTATTCATTATCACGAAGAAAGAATCGTGGCTACTTAAATATGTTGCATGTACCAAAATAAACATTCGACTTAAAGAAAATTAAGGCACGTCAGTCATTATGGTCAGTCATACTCATATAGATGATCACAATTCTCATCCTCATGTTAACAAATATTTGTGTTCGAATTATCATTGTAATTGTAATAAGATTTTTGAATGAATTTGTAACCGTCTAAAAGAGGCTTTAGGTAGAATTGCAATAGGCCGGTGATTCCAAAACATTTCTGGTTCTCGCGAAACATTTTTTATGACTCTAAAAGATGGATTTATCATAGGATTTACTGTTTTGGAACCACTGCAATAGGCTAGATATAATTATGTTTAAAGCTTGTTAAGTAACAAACGCATGAGTTTGTTAGTGTTACAGAAAATTGTTCAATTTGTTTCAGAATCGGGTCATGAATATAAACAAACACAGAGTGACAGAGAATTATCATATGTATAAGTATGCATGCATGTATAGTGCGAATCAAATTAAATGTAAACGTAAATTAAAAAGAAACATATATTTGAACTTGAGAATAAGAACAAGAACACGAAAACTTAGAATTCCGAATGTAATACTATACTTAGGAAATAACTAACAATTACGGTTGCCAGATGTGCCGGTTTTCCGGGATTGTCCCGGTTTCGGGAGTCAAATCCCTGGGTCCCGAGAAGACCTTTCGGGATCGGGACCATCGAATGTCCCGATTTATACAATGACATGAAATATAACCAGAATCTGCTGTTTTGTCTGTTCATTGCGGTCGTCTGGGATTCCCCGACCTACGGAAAATCCCAAATACATGTTTTGGCCAATTTGGTTTTTGTTCTTACTTTAAATACCTTTAAAATTCCTTTCTGCCGATTTAAAAAAAATTGATCTGAGGTTGGCAGCCCAGACTCCCCGTCCCGGTTACAACCTGCAGAAATCTGGCAACCCTAATAACAATTCGTATACATAATGCATATGCGTATGTATACACACACACCAATATAAAAATTAAACAAATGTAATTCAGAAGCAAAAGCAACAGTTAATTGTATTTGTTGTAATCGAACATGTAACAAAGCAAAACCAAATCAAACGACAAAGAACCACATATACCATACGTACAATGTGAGTAAGTATGAACCATACTTTTAATCGTAATTGAAAATAATAGCCTTGCATACATATACGTATTTCGGACTAAATTGTCAACTATTGCAATCGTCACTCTGTTGTATAGTCATAAATATAATTGAATAATAGATTTTTTTATTACGCAGTTGATTGTTTTTCTTCTCATTTGGCTTGCCTGTGTTGCGTTTTACGTATATATATATAGTAAAGTTACAGTGATGGAATCAATACAAATTCAAATCTAATTAAATAGAATATAATTAATATAAATTATATTAAATATAAATTAAT
>JARJEB010017819.1:0-14307 GCA_030264535.1 Liometoxenus newtonarum | reverse complement strand
CCCCCCCCCCCCCCCCCCCTCACAATGAGAGTCTGTGGGTGGAATGAAATATTTGCAAATTTTTTTATTAATTTTTTGGAAAGTTACCACTTGTCAAATTGGTAATTTGGTTTTTCTTTATTGGTGATAATAATTGAATTTATTAAAATGCTTTAGGAAAAATAATTTGACTTGAAAAGCAAGAAAAATGTATGAAAATAAAATTGGTAGACAAAACAACCTTGACGGATTTACACAGTTAAATTTTTAAATATCTTTATATTTTTGTACGAGCATTAAAATTACTAATCATTATTTTAAATTAGGTACATTTTGCATACACTTACTAGACCAGGTCATAGATAATTGTACAGTAAACATTTCATTGTCATTGTCATTGCCATTTGTTTTTGTTTTATTATTTGCGGTAGAAACGTCTCGCGTCTCTCATTCTCATCATGACGCTTTAATAATACCGGAACTGGATACAATGCAAGCAAGTGCCTACTCAGTGACATAATATTAATGTAAATGAAGTAAATATAGGTTGATTATACCTGTATTCATTAAATAAATAGAATGGATAAATTGAAAGCCTAGATGAGACTTAGAAATAGAAAGGCTCAAAAATACTGAGTGTAAAACCACACGGCTATAATTGAGGTTATAACTTCAGAATATAGACCAGTCCAAAACAGATGTTTAGAAATGAGCAATAAAATTCCAAAGCCGTCTTATATTTTTTGTTTAAAACACAGGAAAACTGGTGTGTTCGCTCTTAGAGTGGAAGTGGGGGCATAATGACAGCTTGTTGAACTGGTTTATTGCCAATGTCAATCTCATAAGAAGAACTCAGAAAAACAAAAATTGAATACTCAATAGTTCAAAAATGCGGAATGGAATGGAATAAAGGTATTGTTATACAGAACTTTTAAAACACACCTGACACCAATGTAACTTTTAAAACACACCTGACACCAATGTGGCGATAGATAAGGCCAGATTACAAATCACCTGTTCTGAATTTCTTTTGTATTGGGAAAGCTGCTAATTTCTTTCATGAGAAAGACAAAATGATTCAAGAGAAACCGAAGTAAAGATATCCAACCTGATGACAATAACTGAATTCGCGAAGAAGATACTCGGCCGGATTTCAAATCAGCTGTTCTGGTAGTTCTGGAACATGTCTCAGTTGAATGAATTGTTTCGAAACACTGAGTATACGTCTTTGGGCATAGGTAGAACACCGGATATTATAAAACACAATAGCCTATTAGATAATAATAAGTCGAACCAACTGATCACTAAGCCGTGATTTCATTTTTCAATATACTAATGCAAGTTTTTATTTCATGATAAATTGATTTTCATTCAGCTGTTCAGTGTTCACATTGTGACTTGTCAGTCAGTTTTGTTACGAATCGAAGTCCGAAAAAAAAGAAGAAAGAAGTGAATGGTGAAATTGATATAATCGAATTTATCTGGGTTTCCCAAACCGAACTTGGAACACGTTACATGCACGAAAATCATGTTTCAACCTGTATCCGTAATATCTAACCATCGATTGGAAAGTAATGTATAAAAGGGAACTTCATAACGAGAGCGTTCGTTCGTTCGTTTTGTTAGATCGGTTGATCAGAGTACGGATTTATAAGATTTTCAAGTTTTTTTAGAACATTTCCATAAGCATATAAACCTACAATTTTCTTGACAGTATCATGTACCTTACATTTTCCGATATAAGTTACGTAACTGGGTGTTACAGAAAAGTTCTTGGTATCTATATATATTGAATGAGGTAATTTTTTAAAAGGTTTATAAACTTTAAATGAGACATTAACTAAAATAACTGCGGCCAAGTTTCCAGCATTTGATTCGTTTTTTTTTTTAATATTTGTATAGTTTTTTCTACAACATTTTGTATAAGAAGGAGATTATATTTTTTATTCATTTTTCTATTCGATTTTCATCGGCAACCCAAGCCAAGCCAAGACGTCCCAAAAAAAAGTGTCGTTTTATATGTATACAACATTCATAATTTTCACTTCCTAGAGCATCGATTCAATTTTTCAAATATCTGTCAACCGTAATCGTAATCATTTTCAATAATAATTTAAATGTGTCCTACGTCCGACGCAAATAAACGCTTATGCATGCTTATGGTCGATGTCTACCGAATGTTACCGATGATGTTTCGGACTGAGAATTGGCGTCCATATTGACGAGAACCTAAATGAGCCAGAGGAACCAACGTTGCCAAGTACAAGACACCAAGTTGGCAACACTGCTCTGTACTGCGCCTAAAGTGCGTATGTGTGAGGCTATGTTGCCAACTTCGTGCTTTACATTTAGCAATGTTGGTGCTTCTGGCTCATCCATTCTTTTCTTGTCATGATGTATTTGAAGTTTGACACTGCATGTCAAAATTTACCTATTTTTCTTTTTGAGCTCCTTGATTGAATATTTTGAATTGCCCGCTATACCTAATTTTGGAGAACAAAACGGCGTCCCAACGGAGACAACATTCTTATATTAAACTCGGTGACAGTGCTATAAAGTATTGTGATCACATCAGTTTCCCAGCATGCACACGATAGTGATTGAACCCTTATCTTAATTAGAATTCTATTTGCACACTACTCCCCTTGTTTTGTGAGAAACTCCTAGAATACCTCCTATTGGGTAACAACCGTAGCCGTCAACATTACACATTCCGTTTGCATTCCATTTACACCCTCACGCTGTTATAATAAACAGAATCCTGTAACAGCAATGAGTCACCCGCCATGTTACTGTAGAGTGTGTATCTCAATGTATATAGTCAATAATCGTGAGTGAGTCCTCAGAGAAAATTGGGATAAATCGACCAAACGAAATTAGCCCAGCATCAATGTTATCCATGTTCAGGGACTACAGGGTTGAACAAGCCGCATAAATACTAAGTTGGTAAGTATTAGTCAATTTGGTAATGTATTAAGACGCCCCTGATGGAAACGAGAAAGGATTCGTCAGACAAGTATATCAAAATATTAATTGGTGCTGGGACTGAGAATTACGACTAAGGGACCTTAATTAATTCAAGCTCGCGGATATTGACGTCGAAACACTTACAGCTTCCGAAATGTTCCTAGGCATCAGAAAGACTGGAACTACTGTAAGTGTAACAAAACTATTAATTGGAATTGTCATCATAAATTAAATTAATTGTATTCGAAACCAAATAATAATTTCGTTCGTCTAGGTCAGGGGTCGGCAGACTTTCCAATGAGAATCAGGTATCAGGGAACCGTTTTGTAGTTACAACGGTGACCTTGTTGCTGCCTGAAGAGCCACATGCGGCTCGCGAATCCTGTCTGCCATTCTGCCAACCCCTGGTCTAGATATTTACACGAATACACTCATCGGCGACAATTCTAATTAGTAGTACTAATTGCATTCCTTTTATTACACGGTTATCCAGTCTTGAATTTCGATTCTATAATCTATCTTGAGGTATTGTTATACAAAATATTGTTTTGAAACACACCTGACACCAATGTGGTAATATGTATAGTTTCAGTCCCAATAGTACCTAAACATATTCTGTTTGTTCAAGTATTGTTTTTGTAATGCTGATCCCTCAGTGAATATAGTGAGTAAGGTAATATGTATATTATTCTAACCATAGTTTCTGTTATCTTCCAAGAATCAAGTAATTACAATTCTCAAAGGAATAACTACGTTCGATTTACTAAATTAAAATTTCGTTCGAGCTTTTAAGGTCGAAACGCACAAAGTACAAAATTTGTCCATAAATCATACAAAGGCGTTAGTCAGATAATTAAATATGTAGATAGCGCTTTTATAACTGGCAAAAATTTACAGAAATCTACATATTTTAAGTGCCATCTAACCCACAAACGAAGTACAAAATTCTTCCATAAAACACACAAAGGCGTTAGTCGCATATATTTAAATATGTAGATGGCGGTCATATAACCTGTAAAAATTTACAGAAATCTACATGTTTTAAGCGCCATCTAACTTGTAAAATATATACTACACTTTCATAAAAGAGCAATCAATAAATATTTAAAAAAATGTCATTATCTGTTTTTGAAAGTATTTTTATTAAATAGAGATACATGTATTACACATCGGAAATTCTAATGCAATTAAAATGTATCTACCCGTATAATTGGAAAAGCAAATACCTTATATACAAACAACAAGCCAGACATACATATACATACACACTGTTGCTTGAAATCACCGAAGCCATGTGCAGAACTTATCAACAAGGACCTCAGCTGGAAATGAAGGCAAACGAACTGTGTACTTATATTAAGCATTAACCATGTTCGTACGTTTTAATTTCGCACGATGCTGTCAAACACAAAGATCCGGGGAGACGACGCTTTACGACGCGGCGCCCAGTAGAGACTTTTACTTCCACCCAAGCTTTCAACTTATTTCCGTTTCGCTATGGCCTAATGCCTGGTCTTTCATGCACATTTGCATTTTCCAACTGAATCGCTAACTATACAATAGAAACATTGAGTGTTTCGGAACACGGTGAAAATAATAAGTTTGTGTATTTTTGGGAGAAATATGAAGCACCTTTTAGGAACATTTGGTATATTGCATACATATATTAAGGGGTAACACAAATATCAATGCAAACTCGTGTATATAGTGTTAGTGAAAGGAACTTGTAATTAGGAACAACCGTTTAAACCACAGCTAATATGTATACAACAAAAGAAAAGCAGCAACAAACAACTAAACACGTATCAATTATTTGTTTAATAAATTGAAAAGCGTTGACGATTTAACGAGAAAGAAGTTAAGAATATTTAATTAGGTCGACTTAATTATATAGTCTTATCATTATTAATTTAATATGTTTACATGTGGGGTTAATATGGAAGTGAATAATATGTAAGGTCCTGTAAACAGGCACACGACAGGGCCGGGATTTTGTATCTCTGTGAGAATGAAAGCGAAAAGTGTAGTGACTTCTTTATCTTGCTATTACTTGACAGATAGTATGGGGGGAAACATAATGAGCGATTACAATTGTAGCTCCATCAACCAGGCGAAAAGAAAGCGGAGCTATCAAGCGCTTCGGTCTGATGCATTGAAATCGAGTCGATCTTCAAGGTCGATTCATCCAAGATAGCCGCAAGGCAAACTGACTCAAATGATAGAATCGTGCAGAGCGGCGTGACGTCAGTACGCATGTTCAACGCTTGGATTTTAGATAGAAAGAGTAATTGTATTCAGTTAGATTTCATTCCCCCATGTAAACGTAGTAACCGTTATTGTTCTTAACTTATAACAAGTAGCAACCAACAACCGCAGCCAGAAGCTCAAAATCTTAGTTAAAGGCGCATCGCGCAAGTTCTTGGTTGTTTGGTTGTTGCATAATATTCTATAATAATAAGCATAAAATACCTCTGTAATATTAAAGCATAACTTATTAGGTATATACTGAGTATTTCAAAACAGAATTTTAGAAAATTAATTCATAAAAGAATTAAATAATTCCACCATATTTTCTTGGCATCATAGTTGATTTTATCGTAATAATTGAAACAAAACTCTGCATACACCCTGTATAAATATGTCAGTTACCATCAACCTAACCGTCTACTACTGCATAATTTATTGTTAAGGTCGTAATTTAATTACTGTGGCTTTTAGTATACCCATACACAATGTACATACCTATCTTGAGAGGACTAATCAATAGATGGATGGATGGATGGGCATCCGCATATGCATAGAGAACCAAATACCTACCCTACATCACACAATTTGACACTTGACACTTCTCTAAGTTTGCGCGCATAAAGGTAATGTAAGGCAATTAATATTATTGATTTGTCATTGTTGTGGAAATCGATAGAAATTATATTGTAACCGAATTAAGTTAATTATTAATGCTAAGGACAAGACCTAGTAAGTTATTCAAGGTAACTGCCTGAAAAAATGCGGTCTGGAACACCTCACAACTTCAAAACAAGGTATTCTTAAAATACCTACTTACAACCTTTGAATAACTTCAGTCTTCACTCATGTGCACGTATAGCACTCTACTGTCAAACTTTTACTGACGAAACTCCCACTTTAAATACCTACTTTCGCAAAAAATCCATGCATTGAATAGGAAGTCTGGAGACGCCCTGCCGTAGAAAGGGGAGGACCTAGAGACGACCGAGTCGCAATCGCAAAGTTGGCTCTGTATATTGGCACCTGGCGAAATTAAAATAGAGAGAAAGAAATTGTGATTCCATCTATCGACATACAATGAAACACAATCGCAATTTAATAATTTAAACAAGTAAAGTGCCATTGGTCGATTTGGAGAGTCTCTAAGTCATAAATGACAGCCTCGTATCTTCTAAATGACATTTTCTTTCCTATATCGAAAATCAAAATTTTCCATGTTTCCAAGTTTTCCCGCCATAATCGCGGCATTCGCTGGAAGTAAAACAAAAAGAAGAACCAATATAAGAAAGAAAAAAAAAGAAGAAAAACGAAACTCTTTTTAATTAAATTGTGAAGGAAACACTTCGCCTGAGTCAACTTACTAACAGAATTACAGTTACCCGCCTGCTAAGTACTAGAAAAACATTTAAAAAAGAGAAAGAAACAAAGTTTGCGTTTGTAACACAAAGTTCTAAGTTCACACAACTATTACATAACATTCAGTTCAATTTCGTTCTTTTGTAACTTGTTTCAAAAGTGTTTCTAATCAACTTTTCCCATTTTCATTTTCACTCTTTTCCTTCACGTTCCACATTTTTCATCATTATTTCATTCATCTGAGCATAAACGAACATCGAACACGAATATTTACTTAATAATGAAACGAGACCATCCAAAATGAAATGCCATCAGGTATTCATCTCATCATCAGTTAATAAGCAAACGACAACAATTTAATTATGTGTAATAAATGCTAATTACCAAACGTGTATAGGCAGATACAGGCAGTTCTTTATAATGTTGATCATTAATTAGTGTTTTGCGTAATAGCTAATGATGGGAACGCAAAAGCAAAGTAATATAAATTGGCTTGGCAATTTATTGTAAATTTTCGTATAACAAATACAAAAAAAACCTGTAGTTAACTTGAAAGACGCGATAATTAGAAAAGTCATGCAACTTGTATTATTTTATGATGTTATCTGATGTTTAAATGCCAAATGTTCTTTCGTGACTTGTTTGTGTTTTGTTAATATCTCCGACGGCCTTGTCTCTATTCATCAATCATAATTTTAAATAATCGAATCAGTTTAATTTATCTATCTACGCGGAAAGCAAAATCCTATGCAAATAGTCAATCCAATGAAAAGTGTAGTAAAGCAGAGCAGCCCAACCATCGATTCGCATTATCCTCAGAGGACATATTGTGGCGGTTTTGAAATATATATTTCGTATTAGTTGATACAGATATACAGGATGTAGCAAGTAAAAAGCATTAAAAATAGTTAAAATTAATTCATAAAGTTTTAATAATATATTTTTAATTGTTTTCGGGTAACACTTTGTGTGGATGATTGTAAAGATGCCTGCCAACAATATTTAAAGCTTATTCCTCATATTCCTTTGTAATATTAAATTGTTCAGACTGGCTAAAACAAGTTAATTCCTGACCCTGCTCTAACCACTGAGCTAGGGAGTATAACATTTGTTATTCTTTGCTTGGAGTTTATAAAATAAATAAATTATTATTTAAAATTATTCGAATAGTTAAATTATCTAAATAACACTTTTATAGTCTGCAGCTCAGTGGTTAGAGCAAGGTCAAATTTGGACATTCAGTTATTTTAAATATTCAAATAATTTCGCATCGAAAACATTCATATTTAGATTCAAGTATTTGAATTTCCCGGAACACTCATAATATTTCTAGAACGAAATATGAAATTACCTTATCGATTTTCCAACATATGTAGTGTAGGTACGTATCGTATATATTTTTATTATACCTATACATACTTTTATTATAGCTGCTTCCATCATTTGTTGGAAATAACAAATTCGTGTAGGTATTATATGTTGATATTCTATTAACTTTATGAACTTTTCATTAATTGCAATTTTCCCATTTGTGTTAATTCAATTTTAAATAACTTTATGTTATATTTAATTAATGAACTATTATTGTGTTGCATCAAAACAACACTTTTTGAAATCTAATTCAAACTATCATTACGTTCCCATGAACGAAAACTAGGTTTTTTATTTAGAATATACAAGTTGTAACTTGTAAATGAAAATTTGAATTGTGACCCTCATATTTTGGCTACAAAATATTTCATAATTGTATATGCTTGCAAAATAGCAACATCCCAAAAGTTTTGGGAAAGTAACTTTCGCATATGCGAAACTATTGTTTACGGAATGTTGAAATTGAAAATCGCATGTAACTATATTGGGTTACCAAAACTATATACTTGGAAATATACCAGTTCGAAAACTATGAAATAACTGCTCAGGGGCGGATTGAGGCACCAGGCGATCCGGCTTTTCCTTGAGCCTGAGGCAGATACTTAATTCAATCCGCTCCTGTAACTGCCGATATAGTAATGTCATACAAGACAAAACACAACACAACAACTTCAACTATTGAACGAATAACAACTTTCCTAAGTTGAGGAAATTACATTGCAGTGATTGTTGAGTGAACAATATTATAACCGGGCATTCCAAAATTCAAAATTTTATTCCAAATTAAATGATTCAAATGTAGGTAATGCAGAATATGCACACGCGAAAAACGTTTGGGTTGAAGTTCGTTGTAGGAATTTGCGTGATTATACCGAGTTATACCTGAAAACGAACGTCTTGTTATTGTCAGATATATTAGAACAATTCAGAACCAGCTGCTATGCTACACATCGCTTGGATCCTGCGCATTATTATACGATACCTGGGTTAACCTGGGATGCTATGCTAAAATACACCAAGGTAAATCTAGAATTGTTAACGGATATCGATATGGTATTGTTTATTGAAAGTGGTATTCGCGGTGGCTTAAGTCAGTGTAGCAAAAAACGTCATACGACTTCCCTAAGTTGAAGATATTACGTTGTAGTGATTGTTGAGTGAATAATATTATTACTAACGATATTTTCACAACTGCTAGGAGTTCCTGACCTGAGCAGAATGAGTCGATTTTCCGCAACTCTGACTTAACATCTAACCTAACAAATTACAAGATAAATCAGTTATCACTCAAAATCCTCTTTAAAGGAACTGTTGGAAGGCATAGTGGATTATAATCAAAATCAAGCTTATTTACATGCAGTGCAGGAATGTTACTTTTCAACACTAGTAGATAGGCAAGGGGGCTTCCAGACCACCTTGAACTGTCACTTGAAGGTCATTGCCAAATTGACATGTATTTGCCAGTCACTGGGCAAATGACCTTCAACTGACAGTTCAAGGTGTCCTGGACCTGGGAGCCCCCTTGGCTATCCACTAACACTGATCCCCACTTTTTTCACAGTGACCTAGGTCTAGTTTTAATTAAATTCAATGTTTCCGCTTGAAATTATGAAACGACTGTTACAAATGATGGAAGATTTCATTTCAATCCGTACACGTATTCCAAAAATAATTTTAGTTTCTAGTTCAGTTATCTGAGTAACTGAAATGCAAAATTGTTTTGTTTTCTCTTTTAAATGTCTTTTTCGTGTTCATTCGAAGGACATTTGGGTCCTTCACCTTCTCATATGCCTATTTAGTAGGTCCTTTAAAGCGGAACCTAGTGAAATAGAGCATTTTTTGGCTTTCAACTTATCCACCTGATCCACCTCGTCGAATGTATGTGTTTACGTACTGGTACAGCGACAGACGAAGTGCATCTGTCCAATGCTGGTGGTCTGGTCATTTTACCTCACCTCCCCTTACCTAACCTAACCTCATCCGAGTTTAGATATTAATAATTACCAACTCGCAACCAACTGACAACAGTGCCAACCGAATGCGAATACCTAGAACACCATATTCTTCATCAACCCAGATCCTGCTCCATCCAGGTATATGGATATAGATATCTCGTCTCGTCGATTTTTGTCAACCATGTAGATGAGATCCTTCCTTCCCCCACGTCCCACTTAGTCAGGTATCGCATCATTTGGTCGGTTTTGTCTTTGACGAGCGTAGGGTCGGAAGTTCAAAGAGGAATGGAAAAATATGATAGCGATACACATAAACGTTTACAATCTACACATATTCATACAAAAATTTGTCCTTACTTTGCTTCCTTAATATATAGTCGACAATATACAGCGGCGAGGACGAGGACAAGGTGTACGAAGGACGAGAGTTGCCGAATGCCGAGTGCAATGGAAATGTGGATGCGGTGGATGGTTCAAGTTGAAAGAGGAGGAATTAAAGGCGCAGGCGCTTTAAGGAATATTCGTCCTTATTGATTAGGACCAAACAGGCTGAAAATAGTCGACCGGCACGGCATCAGCTGCCCCCCACACATACACTTCTACAAATCTATCCCACACAACCAACCACCTGGTTGAATTGTCCCATTACAAAGAATAAAACAAGAAAACTTTCGTTGAGAAACTGTAAAATCTAATTTCTTTCTGCAGCACCCAGTATGTACATTCCCATTGTAAAAGACAACAAAAAAAAGTTTGCAACAATAGGAAATTAAAAAGAATTTCAAGAAGCGAAAAAATAATGAATCCTTCCACTATTCCTTTATAAACAAGTTTATTTAAAGCCATTTTTTCCTATTATTTTGTTGAGGAAAAACAATTGATAATAATCTAACTTTCGCTATTTTGTCTTGTCTTTACGTAAATAAAAAAAATGTACTTCAATTTTGCGTTTGTTTACAATTATTGCTTTCATTGTCGACTCTAGAATTGTTTGTTTTCCTCGTAGCTCGACAGAGGCACGAAGAACCAAGCCAACATGCGACATCCACGAAGGACAATAATATCTACAAAAAGATATTGGACGTTACGACTTGGGACATTTTAAATCCCCCAGAGAAAAAGCAAAGCCTCGCGCATAAAATTCGTATTTCTGTGTTTGCTAAATTTAAGCTTTTTGTTGTCGTCAAACGAAAACGAAACGAAGAATAAATGTTATCTAAGTATTCAAATTCTAAACATAACATGTGCACCTGCGAATTTGCCAAAGTACAAGCGATCATTATAAATATACAAGGTGTTTCACAAATAATTCAATTTGGCTTCCAATATTTTCTTGGAAATTTTTAAGTATAACTTTTGAAATAGTATATTACGTAATTAGAGTGGCAGGACAACCCATAAAACAAGTGAGCTCATCTGGTTGCATCGATGCAGGCGGTTGCTAACTTCCTCGCCAACTTCAAAGTTCAGTCCGTACGATTTCCTTTCGCCGTTGCATTTCGTAACAAATTATAATAATTTTATAGACTGAAAGAAAACAATTGTACCACAGAGTGAGGTAAAAAAAAGTCTAACATTGCCAATTTCAGCATGTGCGTTTTACTTTCCCTGTGTCATTTTGTAACACCTTGAACTGATTTGTTAATTTTCTGTAGTGGTCGTGGAAAAAGTAATAATTCATATCACTTTATCCGGAATTCGTTCGAAATCATTCTGCCATTTCATCGACGAATCACTGAAGTTGAAGTTTGTTCGCGGTTTTAATTATTCATGTTCCATTATCCTGACGACATCCGAATACACATCGACATAGTTTGTGCCATTTCAAAGTCCTTTTTGTTCCGATAACTTTTATTAACGAATGTCAAATATCATTTAATTACTTGTATATTAATTGGAAAAGATTTTTTTATTACTCCAATTATGCTCGAGCAGATTATTGCCTTTTTTTTTTAAAATTCCTTTTCTCCAGACATCTAGTTTGAATTAATTTCATTTGAATATATACATAATAATTCCATTCCCAGTTTTTCATTTTCCATTGGGTCATATTCATTGAGTGACAGTCAGTAAATGTAAATTTAGAAAAATGTAACAAATTAGCAATTCAAATTTTCTTTTTCTTGTTTTAGGATTTGGTCGACAGTCCGCCAATGCAGCTTTTTAAAAAATCATTCATTTTATAAAACGTGACGAGAAAACCCAACCTTTTGCATGATCAATAAAAATTAATATTTAGTACCTAAAATATCTTATTTATAAAGTACAGAGTAGCGTAGTCAGTAATATTTAGAGGCGTGCTAAAAATTATATTACAAAAACTAAAAGTTCAGGTAATTTTTTTACCTAAATGCTAATATCTTCATTGAAAATGGGGCAACCCCACCTTGCTACGCCCCTGTTATATTCTTATATTTACTTTTGGCAAAAACAAATAAGATCTGAACAGATTAAGAGGCGATAATTAATTTTCAAATTAAATTTCATTATTGCTCATTATGGGCAAACTGTTTAATGAACTTAATAATTAATTTTGGCCGCAAATTGCTTTGGACCATTTAGTTTGACAGGGCTTTTACTTTTATAATATTCTCTTGAAACAATGGGCAATAAATTTTTACTAATAAAAGTTATTTGTAAATATAACGCAAATCTCGAGAAAATGAAGGAAAATGTCTAAAATTGAACTTGCCCTTTTCCGATTCGTTTTTCTATGCAACACCCTTTTGAATATAACTCATTATTTTGCATTGACTTTTATATTACCTTCATTAATTCTCTCCTTCTCTCCTTCTCTCCGTTTTTTCCTTCTTTTCAGTCCTCCCAATAGCAGAAAAACTAACAAGAAGGAATAAAAAGCGAAGAAGAAAAAATATTCATTAATGCAAAAACCAATAAATGGCATGCGAGGCAAGCCAGTTTCCCGTATTAATTGACAGTATGCAGAGTACATATTTTCAAATAACATAAGGCCCGACTGAAGGATTTTTGAAGCCCTTACACGAAGTTTTATCATCACGTGCCTACACCGCCAAAATAATTTTCTTTTCGTAAAGTCAACAGTTATCAAGTTATCAATTTTATCCTCAGGCAGCAGCATTTAGGTAAAACCGACCCTGATAAAAATTGCTTCCAGCTTTTTGATTCATGCGAAGAATTTTGATTACTCGATGAGATGACTAACTAGTCCAATTATATTTCATGCGAGACGTCAAAACTTGAAGTGATCGTCATCGCCAGTGAACGTGCTCCAGCTGTGTTACAAATTTGTTGAATAGGAAAGGTAGTAGAGTGAGTGGCGTAGGGTTGAGGGGGGTTTCTCCATGCAAGACCAGTGTTCAGAGGCGTAACTAAATGCGAAACTCTAATAACAGAACAAAAAATATATTTCACGGTTTGATTTTTTTTTTTGCAACACACATTGGTGTCAAATTTCTAGTACGTCCCTGCTTCACGATTTAAATCCACGATAACGAGCGCGTATAATAAAAGAGGTCAAGTACACTTTTCACCCCACGATAAAGTTCTGTTTTTGTATCGGAATTTAACGTCCAACAGTTTTTAATTCATTTCAAAGTGGTTTCAGTACCAAATATTCATCATTATTCAACTACTGAACAAGAATAACTGGCAGATACAACTACAAGTAAAATATTTCATAGAAGCGAAAAAATTAATCTAAAAAATTAATTTTCAGTGCATTTTCAGTAGTTTTTTTTTATATTTCAATACATTTTTTTGGATCACCCTGTATGGACTGGTTGAAAACTCTATCTGTTCATTCGATACAGCAAAAGTAAACGCAACAGGCTGCCAAATTACGGCAACTGGCAACTTTTCTCCATTCCTATACATCCTGGTAACTCCGATTTGCACTATTCTGCTGAATTCTGCTTCTGTTTCCGGTTCTCGGTTCTCATTAGTTTTCAATTCTAAGGATAGAATCCTTCAATGTCCTATGTATGTCCTATTGTTTTTGAGTAGGTAATAAAAGGCGAATTAGCTAGATACGAAATTGAAATCGTTGGGGTTGATGCAGCAAAATTAAAATTGGACAGTGTGATTGGAAAATCAAGCAAACAAAGAACAGATCGAACGGAAGCATGAAAATTGACGAACAAAGGACCCCCACTATTACTTAACTGCATTGAGGTGCCAGTCACTTCATGCAAATCAGATAAAAATTAAACTTCTTTCTGAAACGATCAAACGGCAAAGTGGTCAATTCTGCTTTAGGCATGCAGGGCAAATTTATAGTTACGCCCCTGTATCTTACCATTCGTTTTTGAGCACTAATGCGCCGGATCAATAATGCACATAATAGTATATTATTCAATGAGCCTATAATGCAGGCTATTATACGCGAGGGCAAGTTTACGCACGAGGCCGAGCGAAGCGAGCGCCGAGTGTAGTAAAGCCCGAGCGTATTAAT
>JARJEB010017818.1:0-18838 GCA_030264535.1 Liometoxenus newtonarum | reverse complement strand
AGATGACGTTTTAGATTGTGACATTTCATAATTGCATTCAGGCAAGCGTTCTGCTTGACGTAAGAAAAATCCTCAAGAGGTATTAATACCTATAATTGACTCGTGTTAAGCTCATAATTTGCGAGTGGTGATAATGGCTGTCATATGTGCCTGCATACACACATAGTAATCGCTGTTTTACGTGGTCGTCGCGGATAAAGAATATTATATCGATAGTTATATGGCAAGTTTTCTGGAACTCAAGATAAAATTAATTTTAAACTTTGTAACTATTTCCGTTAAGCCTTACTACATAACTTAAATAAAAGATGCAAAAACAACGTTGAAAACTTTTAAAATTGAACAACAATTCAAGAACGTTTGAATAAGGGTTTAAAATGACACTTTTCGGTGTTCTTGTTACCAAAACCGACCATTGCAAAAGAAACAGGAAATAGGAATTAATGAATTTTCAATTTAAACTATTGCCGATTTTTAGTGACTTCTTATAAATTGATAAACCAAACAATTTGTTGTTAATTGGCCGGATATTTTTAGATTCAGTTCGGAAATGACAATATAAATATTCAAACCCTTTTCGCAACATTTATAGTATGAAAAATAAATTTGCCCAATTGTAAGCAAATAATCCAGTGATCGAGTAATGTTTTAATAAAAGTTTTCATTTTTCATTTTATCGATTGCTTGTTTGCTTACGCAAATTTTAATAAAAAAGCGGATGTTCAATTGTCAAATGACTTGTAAAACCAAAACTGGGACGAAGCAGTATTGATCACGATAATTTGAGATGGTTTGAGGCTCGTTACTTGTTTCACTTTAAAATTACAAGCCAAACAAAGCTTATATTCGCATCTCTCGTGATTGCCAGCTCACTGTTTCGTTTCGGAATAATTTATGAGGATAGAGTCCGTCACAGTCAAAGTGAGAGTTTCTCTCTAAATGGAGTCATTAAAATTTGCTCTTTTGATGTAAAGTCAACTTTTATTGCAAATACTCGTAGAAATCTGAAACAAACTGACTGACTATTTAAATGTCTTCATATCCTTACAATAATTTTACATTTTCTTAAATCCTTGTGGTTGCAAATTGGGACAAAAAGTATAAGCAAAAAATATAAAAACACGTCAAAAGGATGGAAAGAAATAATTTAAAAAGAAAACATATTTTAATTTGAGTTTTTTTTTGACTTGTGGTGTTGTGGACTTGAAGAAAAACTTAAGAAAACAAATTAAACCTACCTAATCACCAACATATACGTTAGTACACTCCGTGCCACACGCAAGCTCAATATTTATGTAAACTATTCAATAAAGGGAAATTTTTAACTTTTTACGAAAATATTGCATTAAAAACGAACCTTCAATTTTTCAGAAATTAACGTTTTTACTTAAATTTTCCAAGTTAATTTAGCTCTAAATTATTATTTTTATTCTCACATTCCTTACTTTTTGCTGTTTGTTATTTTCGAACATAAATTGATACTTGTCAGACTTTTTTTCGTCCAAAATTAACTACTGCTGAAAATTGCTGCTAATACAATGAACTAATAAACCTTTTACTTGCTCATTCCTCGTTTGTTATTTGTTGATGGTTGTTGGCACGGTTCTTGTTGCGACGACGTCTTAGTTTTGTTCTCTGCTCAGTGCTCTTTGATGGTCGTCTCTTCTTCGCGGTGGTCTTCGTAATTATAGGTTTCGAAAATAATAACACCGGTTCGGTATTCGAAAAGTGCCTTCATGAGAACCGATAGTTAGTCAACGATAGGCTACGAAACGTGAATCTTGTTAACGCACACGTAAATGTAAACATTCTACTTTACCTAAGTACCAACTCCAGGGCAATGTTTACATATTCTCTACTTAGAGGTGTACTCATATTATCACACACACACACACACACACACACACACACACACACACACACACACACACATACAGGTATGTATAAAATAAATATATAAATACCATACGTCCAAAGAAATTTTATGGAAGCAGATTTTTTATTTACCTGCATAAATTTTTGTGCGTTTTATTTAACAAGACACATTGTATACGCTTATTGAAGTAAACATGAACCTGTTCATTTACTTATTCATGGAAAGGCAATCCTGTACCAAAATGCGGTGACATAATAATTGCGTTTATTAGGCACAGGCACAGAAATAAGTACTTTCGATGATTACATAATTTGGAAGAGCTTTTTGTTCACAATACTTTTCAGTATTTGAATAATAAACTTTAAGAGAATCGCAAGATTTTATTTGTGTCGTTATAATTCAATTTTTCACTTTTTGCTGATTTGCATGAGTTATACAAGAAAGTTTTACATTCATGCACGAAAGAAATAAAGAAATGAATTTAAAGTCAAAGATATAATTCGTGAGGCATAATTGAATAACTGAATATTAAAGATTGCAAAAGATGATTGAAGAAGAGAAATCTTCCAAGATGTTGAAGTTTCCGATGATTCGTGCATCTTAAGAAATATGTCAAATATAATTACGCATTAAATAAGAAATTAGAAATAATGAAATGTATTTAATAAATATAAATATTACGATCCATAGAATTATTATTACTAATTAGGGCATATATTATGTTTTATTTTATAATTTATTATACCTTTCACCTTCATCGTTTCAATTTAAGTTTGAAAGTAGTGAAGATTGTACTGACTACTTACGAAAAGTCGGCTGTTCAGCTCAATTTGGGCGTTTAATAGCAAGGAACACGAATTTTTTAATGAAGATTTGATTTGAAGATGAATTGCGTCATATTTGTTTGACTTTAAATGATTACTCGAGCATTCCAAAGTTAATTAACTCTTAATTTATACTTCTCAAGCATGTATAGGGTGTTATTGAACATAATAACATATTCCAAACCAAACAAAATTGCTTCACGGATATAAAGAACCTAAGAATGGCTTTTCCTAAAAAAAGAGACAACTAACATATATCGATTAATTTATAATATGTATAAAATATATCAACTTCTCTTTAATTCAATCAATATTTAATAATAATTAGTCTGAATCCTGACTGAAGTCCTTAAATGGTTTATCAAAACACTAAGCGAGAAACTGCTGCGCTGATCGTTGTTTTTGCCGGATCGCTGCAGTGGAGACGGCGTTGTTCTTCGAATGATGTGAAAAGGTCGGTAAATGGGCGCCACTCTACTTTTAACGTGGCAGAGACACAAAGTATAGTTTATGCAATCTCTTGTTGGTTCTGGTGACTTGACACTGTTGCATCTGTGACAAAATATTAAAACAAATGAAGAGGGGTCAAGTGTACGTTATCCCGGCCTGGAATACAAAAGTAAGAAAACAAACTCAACAAACTACAGAATGACATAGTGAGAAATTGTTATTATTAAAGTTATTTGTCCGAGAATTTTCAGTTCCATTCTCGATTAGGATAATAAATAAAATCACTGATGAACCGGCACCGGATGAAGCGTGTCTTCGAACTTTAAGTTCATTTATGAAATCATAATATGCGTATTGACGATGCTGGGAATGGAATGTTTCGTTTTTAAATCAACATTTTCCAATAAAAGTTAATACCTAATCATACCTTTTATCTTTCCTTTGTTGCATTTTTATTTAATCAACAACTTTGTACATTTCTATTTTAACCTCTAAGTACGTATTATTTATTTTATTTTCTTTGTATGAAATTGAAGTGTGTGAAGTGGTGATTGTTGGCGAGTATATAGGTACATTTGTCATTGATATGCGACGAAATGGTATTATACGCGTGAACAATAGTAATCGACTACTTGGTACTTGAAGTTGAAGTTGAAGTTGAAACTACTTCATACTTGAATCGTACTTTGTCATACTTTGCTGCTTATGTCATACTCATATAGGTATAGGAGCGCATTTGAAAACTGTTCAGGTATTTTTGTTTCTTTTTATAGTTTATACGTTATGGTAAAAATGCTTTAAATTTGTTATTCGTTAAATAAAATCCGCGATTCGACACGCGCGGTTTTCGTGGGAATGTTGTTCGTTTCTTAGATGGAACTCACTGTACACAAATATCAACGAATGACACATCAAAATGACAAAGAGAATTTAAGCTCGCAAAAACAATAACTTGCTTGCTATAAGTAATCTCGCACTCTAAAACTTCTTAAAGGCGTTTATAATTCAATTACAAGTGAGGAAATATGAAAAACGATTGATTGTAATTGTAAATGGAAAAGGAGAAAACTTCATGGTGTTTTGTCACTGCGCAGACGTGATTTAATTATATCACTACGTGCGCAGTGATTAATATTTGGAATTGTTCTAAAATTCTAAACTTTTTGCGTAAAATAGGTTTAAACATACTTACTAATAAAGGTGCTTTTACAATTGCGGAGAGCTTGCGTGAGCTCCTTATTGATTGATACATAGAAAACTCTAGAAGTGTTCCAGCCCATCAGCAGCTCGACGCAAGCTTTCCGCAAGGGTAATTACACTTTAAAAAAAATATTGTATGGGTAGCATCATTTCAGTGACTCAAAGCCATGTATGCATAAATTTCGTACATACTTTTGTGTCTCCCATAGTATGTGGTCTGCCGATGAAACTGAGTAATAAGTCTGTATACAAACTACACCCCGCCATGAATAATTTCATTCTAATTTAGTTAAGAGCCATTTTAGTACTATGCTACTAGTATTGTTCCAATATCAACGTTGCCGGGCCGGTGTGCAATGTAAATATGAAACAGAATTTCCTATATCACAAATTCATGAATACTTACATAAATCATGCGATTGTATAAGTGCATTATTGTGTAAATAAATTCAATCAAATTTAATCAAAATTTCGGTTAAAAGATTCAACGATAAATGCGATAACGTAAAATAATTAAAAATTAATTGACAAATTAAGTAATTAAAAGTGAAATCAACGATTATTTTCGATAACATGTTCGTTTTGTATATACTGAGAGTATATAATAATTAATTATGTTTGTAGGTAAATTAATACCTAATTTTTTGTAACAAATCTAAACTGACTACTGGTTTGAATTTTGTATTTCTTTTTCTTCTTCATTGATTGAAAGGTTGGACAGATGAAAAGATGGGAAGACACGACTCACGCAAGTGAGGCAAGATTTTATTATTACATCATTATAATATTATTAAATGGTCGGTTGATGTTGGTCTAATTACTTATTTGTTTTCGTTTATAGAGAGAGACGGAGACGGAGACCACAGAGAGTTTAATCCGGTGGATGATGACTTAAGAAATGCGAGACTTCAACGCATCCATTCGTCTTGTTGGCCCTGATGCTGGTTCGGGTTGTTTAAAAATCATAATCTTGTTTATATCAGCGTCACGAACGAGCTATTCGTCTTTTTTTAGTATTCGTCTCTTTTATTCTTATAAGCCGCATAATACCGACTACATCACAAACAAAACCAGAAGATGAAGAAATGAATTCAAACCAGAAACGAACAAATTGCACCAGTAACTGTAATATACCGGGTGGTACACTAAAAAATGAAAAACATACGATTACATAGTGAAAAATATTTTTGTTGTATTTAGCGACCGGACAATTGTGCAAATACGACCCTTCCGTTTGCTCAAAGCAAATTTTTCTTGTCCAAATTTTTTTTTCCAGATTTTTGAAGTACTTTGTATATTTTGAAAAGGATATAATCTAATGTTAGTGCCGAAGAAGTTAAGTGGTGGTGCGTGGCACGAGGATCTAGATTTTCAAGAATTCTCGTCTTGACCTTTACAAATATTCAAGACAAGACGAGAAATCGTAAAATCCAGTTTTTTTCAAGAAATTGTTTGGCATAATTACGAAATTTAAGATTTTTAATATAAAAAAGTCTGAAATATAATTGTTAATTGTTTACTTTCAAGAAATTTCGTCGAGAAAACTTTTCGAGACAAGTAATATACCTATAATTTTTTCTCTTGATGCTCAAGACAAGAATTGTCAATTCAAAACAAGAATTCTTGTCTCGTGAAACTCTATAAGCAGAATATGAATCTGAAGCAGCTATGATAAAGAAGAACGAAAAAGATGATGGAGCTCAAGGACGAAGGATGAACGAAGATCAAGGAATATATATGTAAATTGTAAAGCAGTGCAGATAGAACTGGCTCTCAGACCGTAGGCACTCGATGATTGCCCTATATCCACAATTATGATTTAACGACCAAATAATGCATTTGCATATGATGATAAGAAAATGAACAAAAACAAGAAGTAATGATAAAAAGGTAAGATGATGATTAGCAAAAATAAAATATAGTGACATGAAAAGTTATTGCTTAAATGAAAATGAATTATCATTTGTTTCACATTTTCGTCAATTTTAGATTTTTAATGGAATGTGCAAAAAAATATGGAAAAACCACTTTATCAGACTCGCTTAACTTAAATAATTTGTAAAAATTGGAAGTTGTGTTGGAAAAATTAACTTCGACGGGGATCCAACCCGCAACCCACTAGATTGCTGTAAGTTGCGGGTTCGATCCCCGTGTAGAGTTAATTTTTCCCCAACAAAATAGCTCTACAAACAATCAAAAATGATAAAAATCTAATTCTTATAATGGAACACAAAAAGTAGTTATAGTTTAGTTATTTACCTAATAAATTTTTCTAAACACTGGTTATTTTTGTTAATATGCGTAGATACGTAGCTGGCAGTATAAAATGTTTGTATATGTTGCATTCAAGATCAAGGTTCCTATAAGTACCTATAAGTTTCAGTTTGTAAGCTCACATGATTTATGTCGTAAAACATAATTAAATTTGGCAACAAAGTAAACTTGTTCCCTACATATAGTTATATTTACACGGTTACGACTCGTGGAAATAAACAATATTTATTTAAATCTTTACTTTTGATTACAATTTCTTTATGCTTAGAATTAATACTATTGTATACTTAGAGCTAACTCTAATGGCAAAACACTAGATTTGACTATCCCTAAGCAAGGCTCAATAGGAAGTAGTTACACTGTACAGCACATCTAGCTAGTTGGACGCGTTGACATGCGCATTGCCGGGTGACGTGGCTTACAGCTTCAAAAGACTTGCGGGTCTGACATGCGCATTGATCTAGTCTCGATTCAGTCTTAATAGACAGAGTTATTCAATATAAACTAAGCAACTAGCTACCTACATGGTGAGCTAGTAATAATGGGTTGCTATAATATAACTATATACAAATGAACAGAACAGAACACCAAACATACACTATTACATAACGAACAAGATCGACTTAAACATATATGCCAACGGAAAAATAAAGAAAGAACCAAACCAAAACTCTTCCCGAACATGTATGATGATCGAATGAAGGTGGACAGGGGCAAGGACATTATTCAAAAGACACCTACATTTATAACAAAAGGAATTTACGTGATTTTTTATATAAATAACGAACCGAACTGGCAACAATTTAAACTAAAATTAGAATCAGATAATTTAATTGGCTCTTAAATGATTTAATAATAATTTAGTAATGTAATAATTGTATTTAAAATTTCTGACAACATCCAGTAAAATTACAAATTTAGAAAAAGTTGCTAAATTGGTTATTTTTTCTTCTAATCAAACATTAATATTCTTTAGTTTTAGGAATAAGCCGGGGTGGTCGAGTGAGTAGAGTGTTCAGACACTATACTTGCTCGCCGCACGACTATGGGTTCAAATCACATCCGACCTCACAGATTTCTTTCGTCTAGAAGCAAAGGATGTTGTGTTCGTTGCAAATTACTAACTACTAAGTGACATAGTGCTGTGACGTAAGCCATATACTCCTCAAAAACAATCTACAACAGTCAACAATCTTCTTTAGTGCATATTTTCTTAAATGAGAATTGAAAATATTAAATATTTCTAGGTAATTAATAAACGAGTATTCTGATTCGTTATTACAAGCAAGGTGTTCTTGATTTTTTGTTTGAACCAGTCCACTGGTCTACCTTCTAATTTGAATACAATTCGTTTGATTGGTACAGACACACAAAAAACGCTTTTTTAACTTCTAACACCCTTTATATTATTATGATAATAGGTAAAGTGGTAAGGGTCTTGTACAACGTAAAGGATTTGTGTGTTCAGACCCCAATTAAACGAACAATTAATATAATTTTGATATATTGCTACTAATTTTTATGCAAATTAGAAACGAAGGACCAAAACGAAACCATTAAAAAGTTTATATTTGATGGTGTGTCTTCTGAGCCGTGTAATAGTCAGATTTTAATTGAAAAATGAAAAATTCCCAGCGTGTCATTATATTTATAGGTATTTTATATTGTTTCAAGATTATTTAATAATGACTTGAAACAATTAAAAAAAATCAAGTCTTCCTTCAAATTGCATGTAATAATTGTTATTCTTTTTTGTATACATATATGTGTGAGTACAGTCGTCATTAAAAAGTAGCTTTGATATCTTTTGTTTTTTGCATCAAGAAAAAAAACATCAAAGAAAGGCGTTGCGTTCTCAAAAGACGAAAAACAAACAAATGGACGTGAAAACAGTAATTTCAAGAACAATCAGCAGCTGATTCGTCTCCTTGATGTGCTGTTGATGCCCACCTAAAAGATAGGTATATTATAGAGACAGGTGTATTGAACCCCCGGGGGCGGAACCCGCGCGTTGAGTGCTTATTTGTTTGTTGGTTTTTGGAAACGCGATGTTTGCATTTCGATGGATAAATGAGGGGCACTAGAAAATTGATCTTGATTAAAAGGAACGTGTGTCTGATTTTTTTTCTCTTTTTCTTTTCTTTATAGGTAAGTACATTCATTTTTGATGCAACTATATGGATGCAGCTTGACTTTTAGTTTTTCAACTTCAACCACTCCTTCGAAACCCTCCAATTAACATAGTTTACAATTTCTATTAAGGAATCTATTTAATTTTGAAAGCTCGGTCTAGTTTTTCGTGCATTAACAATCAACATAGGATAGGCAACCCTTAAAAACGAAAAATATACAAAGAAAATAAAAAATAACTGGAAACTTAACGTGCCGCGCATTAATTTGAGTTCGAATGGGGCTGAAAAAAAAAATAAATAAACGAATTTCTTTATTTCACTTAATGGAAATTTATTTCATAATTTCTTTAACAAGAATGAATCACAAAATATACCGAATGGCAGAAAAATATAGCATTTATTTTATTTGACTGGTTTCATTTTTATTTTTTTACAAGAACACTCAGTAGATGGTTTTCTGTCTGTCACGAGTAGAAGTAGTTTAGGTAAGTCGTTAAAGTCACCAAAAATTATAACTTACAGAAGAGGCGCCTCTTTCCAAGTCCAAATTAAATTTAATAATTTCAAAAATCACGCAATTATTAAAAAAGGAACAAAATTGTAGGAAAAAGATCAAACAATACCGAAATTACATAAAAAAAATGTAAATATTTATTTAAATTAATAAATATCAAACCGAACCGTTAAATTACAAAAATTTTAAAATTACGAAGCTTTGTTGTAATAATTTTATTATCACCCTTCTTTTGTACTTTATATTAGTCATAAAACAACGGACATAATAATCTACAAAAAATCAGACCCGGCATCCAAATTTCTTCTTTTCTATATACAATTTGTTAAATTTTGAGCTCTTTGGTCGTCCCTGTATCATAATAAATAAAAAAAAAGCACTAAAACCCTAAAACTAAAATTATAACAATGTACAAAGCCATAGACATACACATATTTTCACTTCGTAGCAGCGATACGTCAACATTCAACTTATTCATAACCAAACTTCAATACCCCTCTTCTAAGTGTCCCATCAAGTACATGTGCAAGCAAACAACAAATGTTTAGAAACGACACATAAAAATAAAGAAAACTATGGAATTTATAAGCTATATAAGCAAACGTTTGTGACTACGAAACAATCCTCTCTGTTGCTCAATCGCCTTAGCGCAGAAGGAAAAAGAGAATATGGAATTATAATTTTATTACTTTATTACACCCGTAACTTTACCGAACCGACAGACATTTTACCGACGACGAATCCCAAAGATCAACGAATATTTAACGAAAAGATGAAAAAGCAACGTTAAAACAATTCAAAAAAAAAATCGGTAGGGGTTCGCACCGCACAACTTTCTGGCCATATCCACTATGATTTCGTAGTGGAAATGAAATTGATTATGTAATATCACTAAATTTCTGCACAACTAGGAAAAACCAGTAAACTAATCTTTAGCCAAATATTTGATAAAAAAGTGGAAATTGCCCAGAAGTATAGTGATCAATTTTATTTCCACTTTCCGATCAAAATTACTTTTATGTTTTTATTGATATTTAACGAAAATATGAAAATATTCGTGAACATTTTTTATATGTATATGAACTCAACAATCTATTGGGCCTAATGACCTTTACTTAATATATTTTTGTTTTTATGCTTCTGAAAATATTTTATTCTACCTAAGTACCTATAGTGTTGTATTAACGTGACAAAATGATAGATATAAAAACAAAGTTGTTGATGACCAAAACTCATTTGAATAAAATAAAATATACCTACCTAGTAGCTAATTAAGCGATAGTCATACAATCACGAATTCCATTGAAATATTCATATTCTAATGTTGTCTCATGTGTGCTTTTATTGATGGCATGTATATGTTTAGTACGTAATTCATGTTTCTGGTTTCATTCCCAATGGAACATTACTCAACAGTCAACAATATAATGAACGCAATAATCCTTTTCAATTACTTACTAAAATACTACGTCAAATATTTGCGTTCCAATCTAATACCTAATTTTTAGGGCCGTCTTTCTCTTTACACTTTGCACTTTTCATTAATTCTGTAAATATTATGTTTTTACTACAAAAAAGTGATGAATTTTGTTAGACTAATTAATGTTTCTAAAAATTCTTGCTACACGTATTGGAAAAATTTAATAATATATTATATTTTTGCTGGGTTATTATTCAATATGCTGCTTTATTGTTTGAATGTACCATACTTGTAGGTACATCCTGTACTTAAACCATCACGTATTTAACTTCTAAAGTAGACTTTCAACGCTTTATGTAAGGATTAGCTCTGAAGTAAGAAGACGTGTTTCCTTTTCACGTCTTACTTTACGTTTCCGGTCATATATGTATACCCTCATGCCAAACTATGAAATTACAATGCTACTGTGATTTTTATTCTGGGTGCACTTATTCCTAATGCCTTTCTTCAACTCTTCTAGTTGTAAGTACAGTCAACGTGTCTTTACTATCAGTAAGTTGCAATTATAATATCGTGAATTGAATACCGAAGCGACTTTGTTTCCGTTGGTTTCGTTTCGTTTCGTTGCGCTACTCCCAACACGTCCGACGATCCTTTAACTATACTTGAATAGTAACTATAAAACTATCAAGTGAAGCTCCATTGTTTCAAGTTTCCTTTTTATTGCGGCAAGTTAATTACGATTGTTACAATTATTATAGGTACCGCATTGTTGTCTCACATTAGTATAGAAGAATTACTCATCAGTTCGATCACATTCATTCGTCCGAGAAGACAATCTCTTTTGATATTGTGTTCAACTACAATTATATCAAAATCGTTCCAACACATCTTCTTTTATGCCATGACACGATACTAATAATAGTAATAAGCATAAGCAATAATGTGTATAATCGAGCTTTTCCGGTTGGACACATTGTGATGTCAATGATGGCATGGCATTAGTGAACGCGTTCATATTATCTAACCGGGTGCAACTGGGAATGGGAATATACTGGAATAGATGAGGGAATAGGGAAAGCCGGTGATTATCGCATATGCCTACCCTATACAAACACAAACTGAGGAAACATGCTCAGGGAACAGTATTAATATTATCGGGAACATCGGGAATACGAAAACAACATATTCCATACTTTCTTACACCGTAAAAAATTTTAATGTAAAATTACATGAAATAATGATAGAAACTTATTACCATAGTGATTATATGTAATTTTACATTGATATGTAAAGATAAAATACATGCAAAATTTACCTATAGTTCGTAATAATTTAAGTATCTGTAAATTTACATTAAGTAATTTTTACACATATTAATAGTTTACATGTAAACCCCTTAATTTACAGTTCTCATAGGTACAAGTAAAACTTATTTTACATTTTGTTATGTAAAAATACATTCCGAATTGTAATATTTAATGTATTTTTACATGCAATTTTAATTGACACAAACGCAATTATTTCATGTAAATTTACGATTTTTGTATACAGTGTTGTATAATCATTGCCACAGGAATTTCTTGTGTGACAGTTGTCAAATTACATTTCCATATATCAATGAATCTTCAATTATCGGCATGGAATGTTCTCGAAAACAAGAAATAAATCATCATTAAATTCTAGAATATTGCAAAACCACTAGATGGTAACATGTGGGATTGCAATCAACGAATATGAATTATGTTCTGCTCGATTATTGCCCTGATGCCTTGGCAACATGCAACAGAAGGAGGACATTTATGTCACTGCGCTGCTCCCATAATATTCACATATTTCCTGTCCTATACGAAGCCATTCCTGTTGATGATGTTACAGTTCTGGTATTGTCATTGTTCAGTCCAGCGCTTCTCAAACTTTCGTATTTCGCGCCCCCCCTTTTTGACCTTCGATAATTCTGCGCCCCCCTTCATAAAATCGAAGAGTATATCCCAATAGGGAGGAACTTATTTAACCAGATTTGGAAATATTGGCTACCTAGGTACGTTGCCGATACTTTGTTCATTTATTTCGTTTATTCGACGGCCTCCCTGTACAGTTTAGGCGCCTCACCCCGGTGGGCCGCACCCCACAGTTTGAGAAGCGCTGGTTTAGTCTTTAGTCGATGTTTGCTCGGATCTGACTGTACATTGGGAGCATTAATTCGGTCCTCACTACATTTATAGATGATTATTATGGAAAGAGGGGAATGCGTATATCGGAGTTTATGAAAATGGACTATATAGCGTCGGATTCCTTGCTTAATTATAATTAAAATCTCACCGAAGGATATATTAAATAAATGGTGATTAATTTTAGTTAGGGATTATATCAAGTATAGTCAAGCACAACGAATATTTTAGCGCAGTAAAATCTCATTAAAACCGAATTGGAAAAAAGAAGAGACTATAAAATTGGTTGTAAGCACAAATTCTCTACAAAACGTCAAAACTTACAGCATAGCAGAAGTAGATTTGATTGAAATATTTATAGATCCCACCGATTCAATCACGTACCCAATTTACCATTATTAGGTTGTAAGTGTGGTCGTGTATATTCAGTTCGTCGGTAGGTTCAATTATGGTTTGTGCTGGTGCGAACGGCAGCTCGATTTCGACTCTAGTTTTGACTTCATGGATTCTACCAATCGTTATAGCAAAATGTTTTTAAGGCGAATGCTTCAGTGTTCAGGCACTTGGAGTGTTCAGGATGCAATTATTTATTTATAGAGTATGTAGAGTACACATGGCAACGATATGTAACGCACTCAGTGTCACTGATAAAGTAATCCCAATAAGAAGTATTTATTTCCCAGTTTCCCTCCACATTGAAAACGTTTTCGGTGTTGTGTTTGAATCGCAATATGTGTTTATCCATCTTCTGCATATCCAGTAACATTGATTATTGATTTACACTGCGTTGATTCAAAAACTCATCCATAGCTTGTATAAACTTGAAGCTTCAAATACATATATACCGTGTGTTAGTGCATAAAGGTGAAGCAAAACACAAGTTGATGCGATCCTAGCGGCATTAACGAGAAGTTCCCGAAACGCGTGCTTTAAATGAATTTGATTTGCCAAAGTACGTGTTTGGCGCAGCGACTCTAGCGCCACCATCGGTAGTTATTTATCTCAATTCGTAATTTGTAAATTAATAACAATTACTATTATTACTTTTTACGTGATTGGGATTTATTTCCATGCAAATTAGGAGCAGAAATTCGTGAAATTATTACCTAAATACTTACCGTGTAAATTTCCTATGTTCATCCCTATGCGCGAACACCCGTTATGTATAAATTCTTCCTTTTCTATCTAAGTATTGAATCAGTTTCGGGATAGTTTTCCTGCCTTAGTTTTGTCATGACTCGTTGTTATAGTTACGTTGGGTACAATTAATATGAAATTCTGTCCAGCTACAAACCATAGCCTGTAAAATAAATTGTTCAGTTAGTTTCCATGTGGGATTCTTAACGAGCGTTAATTTGTTACCCAGACAAGCTTTCATACAAATTTAAGTTTAATTATATAGTTATCATAATAGTTTCAGCAGCCACTGTTAGTATTTACTCGTCACTCTTTCAGTTGATGTACAAAGCACTTATTTGTTGAATACAAATGATGTCACCTTACACTCTGATACTTTCATGTGTATGCATTGCGTATACTTGCAACCACAAACAACATTCGGAATATTACTGAGTAAGTATACAAAAAGTTAAGTTGATTCGGTTCGAAGGACCAATCAATAGTTTTATGTCTTTTAGTACTTTATATTTTTTTTGCGTTCACGCATACATGTGACTTTTCTATACAATAATATTTTAACATTTAGCACTTCTTTATGGTGTTTCCGGTTTACGAATGTCATCTTTTAGCGAAGTTTATTGCAACAGCATGTTCCGTTCATTTTCTGCTAGGTTCTCTCTCGGTTACATTTTTACTATGTAAGTAAGAGTTATAATAAAAGTCAAGTTGTTTGTTATAAGTGTTAACTTGCAACACTAACTTTCTGGGGTGTTTTCATAATTAATTACTCAATACATTATGTATTAACTTTTTAGGTTTTATCCGTTCTCAAGAGTATACTTTGCTATAAAAACAAAAGCGACAATTCCAAATTAGTTAGCACAGCACAATATGATCAAAAAACTGTCGTGACTGTTGAACATAAAATATGTGTAATTTTAGTATGGCTTAATGCGTGCTGTTTGATTTTTTTTTCTGGATCAACCAAGGAAAAGTATTATAACCGTGTAAAAGTAAATATATGCACGAGGAATACATTATTTACAAATGGTATACTACAAAATGGGTATACCTATAAAACAAGTCCTGGATTAATCAATTTACATATGTTGTTCATTTCCATTATTTGTGCAGTGGCGGATTTTGGCTTAGGCCAACTAGACTCGGGCCTAGGGTGTCACCTTTAGAAGGGCGACAGATTTCCGCATGTTGTATTACAAGACTGTGTTATAACTATAAGACTGTGATTATTACATGTGTCATTAGAAATAATGAAATAAATTAAGTTGCAATATGGACGGGGGGAAGAAACGAATTATGAATAATACTAATACTAAATACGGCCCTGTTGCTAAGGTCTAATTTCAGTATTATTCATGTCTGATTGCCATTAGGCATAAATAAATTTTATAGTTGAAAGTATCAGATTTTGACGTTATTGTTTGTTGAGTGAAAACACTGTGCCGTTGGTTGCATACCTGTCCTTCAGGTTAATTGGTACCTTAAAAGTATCAATAAAATGTAACAATTAGAGAGAGAGTCAGAAAATAATTAGGAACCTTAAACGTACATATCTTGCCCGCGTAGGGTCGGCAAGAAAGAATACAATCGAGTGTCATTCATTTGTAATCGAACACAAAATTGACTCGATTGCTAATCGAGTTTAGTTTCCGAAAACCCCTTTAGTAGCTAAATTGGACAGTTCAATCAGTAAAATGGTGATTGTGACATTGTGTTCACCAAATAAAGATCACATTAATTTTCAATGCGCTCTCCAAAAATATTTTCAAACAAATGTGGAGTATTCGGTCTTAATCCAGGCCTGACAAAATAACAATTGTCCTTCTTTGACGTGATTTCCCATGGGATAATTACAAATGTAAATTGCCCTTGTACTAATTACAATATCATTAATTGTTCTAATTGCATTTATAATTTACATTTCTTATCAGCCTGTTTCTAATCAGCATGTTTCCTTTTCCAAAGAAAAGAAAGCAATTTATGTTGAAACTTTCCGTGAGTATTAGTATTGTCTCCAGAGATACACTCAAAAACGATAGGTAAATTTTTCTTGTTTCCCGTTTCCTGTTTTTTTATATTTCTTGAGGCAGCTTTATATCTTTTTTCAATCTCGACTTTAGGATTCAATCCTCCCGAATCTATATTCAAGTTTACGACATAGCAACCACCTCATTTTGTAAGTCTGACATTTTACACAACATTCACATTTTTTTACCATTTGCATTTTGCATTTTTTCCCTATTTTTCTCGTCACTTTTCTCATGTCTTTTTCGTCATGCATGGAATATTCACCGCTTTAACTTCGGGATCGTTCTTACTTTATTTATATACTCATGCCTTGAATCGTGTACACTTTTCTTCTAACTTTGAGAACAAATCGATGGGAAACTAGGTACAGGGTACGCATTACGCATATACATAATGTAACAATGTAAGCAAACCAAGTCCAAGTACGATGAAAAAAAGAAAGCATAAAAGGAAGAGAAAAAAATAGCAAGGACTTACATAAAAATGAAAAATTTAGGTCTACCAGTACTCATTCATTTGAAATATACGCCCTACGGCGTACCTACACAAAAAAAAATTCAATTTTCTTCGTTGTCCTATCGTTTTGACAAACGTCACTTGTTCTGTTATATTTGTTGGCTGATTAAAATCGAGAAAAAGAAAGAATGAAATTTCCAAATATAGATTTTTCATTTAATAAGTAAACGTGTAAAGGGAAATCTTATTATTAATTTCTATTTGTAACTAAGTATATTGCAAATCTGCTCTGGGTCTTTTCAATTTCATTCGATCTCCACGTTTCCTATCTATTCAAGCGTATTTCCGGATGATGACGCAGCTAGTACTTGATGAAAATTGTTTTCTCTTTGTCCTTTGTTATGAAACTCGTTGCGATTCTTAGAACATAGAAAATCTTCAAAGCGCATCAAATAATTGTACTTTTATACAGTCATTTTGTTTGCGGTGTGTCTATTTGGAATTAATCACATTCAATCAATCATTTAAAATAACTAACTCTGTACCTATATGGTCGAAGATTTATGATTCTTTGTATTTCGTCGACTATTTCTGTCCTCATTTTACAATGAGCCATGCTTTTCGACTTTCGTCGTTGTATGATGCTTCAAATCACATTGCAACGTTCGGCGTTTAATTTTAGTCATTTGGCTCGACAATAGCAGACTTCATTATTTCGCAAGTGCAGTGCGCGACAGTAAAGAACTTTGACTGCGCCATGATGAAATGTATGGATTAAGCTTAATGCTCAGTAGAAATATGAGGGGTTAACGACTATATACGAGACTTCCAGCTGCTCTCCGTTCTGCTTCTGCAGTTGTTTGCTCTGCTCCTGCTACGCTTCTAACAAAGGTTGTGGTCCATAACCAACACCAACTATCCATCCAGGAATAGAAAGGAAGAAGAAAGACTAACGATCAACATCCGGAGGAAGCTGAAGTTAAGTTTCATCATCACATGAAACTGAAGGAGAAACTGACTGGCAAGCGAAGCGAGTGAATAGGAAAGTAATTATTTTGCAAGGCATCATCTTTTGAAACAAGGAAAATTAAAAAAAAATTGCAATGCTTAACGAGCGAGGAAAATAAACTAACAAGAATGGTTTTTAATTTTAAACTCTTCAACTTGACTCTTACTGTACTGCTGGTGGGTTTTTTTTTTAAATGAAAGCTACGAATTACTCAGGAGAATGTGCTAACAATGGAACTTGGTGTGGATAAGACGTGTTGAGATCAGTTCTGTTTGTTTTACATTTTATCTTTATTTTCATAACCTTGTGTTCAGTCTTGATAACTTGTTTAATTACAATTTTTAATTACAACATCCCATACATCCCCCAACGTTGGGCGCCAATGTTGTGATTTTTTAGTTGATTGTGAAATCCTTTCACCAATATCAACTAAAAACATCCCAATAAGTTTGCATTTATTTATGCAGTGACGTTAATGTTACAAGTATGTTCTACACGTATTTAATTATCTGCATCAAGCTATGAACGATTGCCAATAGCAATAAATAATTGCATATGACAGTGTAGCCGCTCATAGTTTTCAACGCGCATAACTGAAACTGAAGTTGTGAAGTATGCCAAGGCACAAGGCGAATGAATCAAGTGATTTTAATCAAGCGCACACTTTTCAACTGAATATTTCGAACTATCTTGAATCTTTAGATTAATATTATTTGTCATCAACGATATACACATTCTTGCGAGGCTTGCTTGCGTATAAACACTTTCATACCATGACCTTGCCAAATCAGTAAGTACATATGTGAATTATTTCGTTACTTCATATTTCAGCAAAAATACTTTTTTATAAATTGTATATTACGTATCTAGAGTGAAAAGTTGTTTATTGCATACGATGCGGGAAATTTACAAACGAGCCGCGTAGAGGCGAGTGTAGTAATCCGCTAGTGCGCAATAAGCAACTTTTCACTCTAGCTACGTAATATACTATTATAAAAAAGTTTTTCTGATGAAATATGAAGTAATGTCAGCCAAAATAATAGTGAGGACAACCCAGAGAACACAAGTGAGTTCATCTGGTTGCATGCATTCAGACTTGACAATTTTATCCAGCCGCTTGACAGCTTCGTCGCCAAGTTCAGCTTGTACAAATTACTTTTCCAAGGTCATTTGAAAATAATTTTATAGACTGAAAGAAAACAAACCAACTAAATTAATAAAATACGTATTTAATGTTTCATGGCAAGTAAGTAAGGTTAACAAAAGGCTATCGTTAACAACTCCATTATGTGCGATTCAGTTTTCCAGATTTCATTATCTAACACCTTGAACGTACGTCACGAA